>CAUYRH010075896.1:0-77417 GCA_963574655.1 Perodicticus potto | reverse complement strand
CCGATAGCTTAAGAGTTCAAGTAATTATTACTTAAAAATATTGGCTCAGCACCTGTAGCACAGTGGTTATGGCGCCAGAAACATACACTGAAGCTGGCGGGTTTGAACCCGGCCTGGGCCAGCTAACCAACAATGACAACTGCAACAAAAAATAGCCCGGTGTTGTGGCAGGCACCTGTAGTCCTGGCTGCTTGAGAGACTGAGGCTGGAGAATTGCTTGAGCCCAGGAGTTGGGAGATTCCTGTGAGGTGTGATGCCATAACACTCTACCGAGGGTGACATGGTTAGACTCTGTCTCAAAACAAAACAAAAAAAAATTGAATACCTGTAAGGAAAAAAATCTGACCTAATTAACTCCTTACCTGATTAAAATGGTCAGCTGCAATTTTTTTGATGGACTCAATTTCTCTCCTTTTTAAGTATTTCTGATGGAAAAAAACAGTAAACTTGTTAATTTGACACTTAGCTTGATAAATGTGTTACTGATATAAATGGGGACACATGTATATTTTGTGTCTACCACAACAGTGGGATTTAGTAAAAATTTAGTTTCTCCTGACAAATGACAAATTGTTAAAGCTTGTTATAGGGTTTATTTTTTTCCCTCAGTTATACAAGTCTTATGAGGACTAGCTGTCAATGTATTCCACAGGAGACTCTGTATGTAATAAGCAGCATAAATGTTCAAAATGAATCCCTACAACTAAATTATATGAGAAAAACAACTTTCAGATCAATAAGAGGATTTTGGAATTTAATTATTTCAGATTTTTTTTTTTTGTAGAGATACAGTCTCACTTTATCTTATGTGTGACACCTCGGTGGAGTGCCGTGGTGTCACACAGCACACAGCAACCTCCAACTCCTGGGCTTAGGCGATTCTCTTGCTTCAGCCTCCCGAGTAGCTGGGACTACAATAGCAACGCCCGGCTATTTTTCTGTCTTTGCAGTTCGGCTGAGGCTGGGTTTGAACCCTCCACCTTCGGTATATGGGGCCGGTGCCCTACTCGATGAGCCACAGGCGCCGTGCCAGATTTTTTGTTTTTTTGAGACAGAGTCTCACTTTGTCGCTTTCCATAGAGTGCTGTGTTGTCATAGCTCACAATAACCTCAAACTCCTGGGCTCAACTGATGCTCTTGCTTCAGCCTCCCAAGTACCTGGGTCTACAGGCACCCACCACAAAGCCCGGCGACTATTTTGAGATGGGGTCTTGCTCACAGAGGTCTTGAATATTTCAGATTTCTTAAAATTCTTTATATCTTTTTCTAATTAGCTTGTTTAAGGTTTCTTAAAATCCTTGTTGTATCTTACTTTTTCTAAATTATCACAATGTCTTTCTAAATGAGGCACTATGGTTATCATCATGTTATGTAGCTTCAAATGATTCCACTTACATAGTTTCATGTTTTAGAGCATATTCCTTCTCCCTTTGAGAGTGATGTCTTATCAGATCCCAAATGTGAGAACCTGGAGTAAACTCCCTTTTCCCCTTGGGCATATTACCTCAAACCTTACCTGACCTCTATATGTTAACTACTGACTTCAACTACTGGACTTCAAAAATACACATAAACTCAAGAGTTTGAGGCTGGGCACAGTGGCTCACACCTAGCACTCCGGGAGGCCCAGGTAGGTGGATAGCCTGAGCTCAGGAGTTCAGACCAGCCTGAGTAAGAGCAAGACCCCATCTCTAAAAAATAGCTGGGCATATGGCAGACGCCTGTAGTCTCAGCTACTTGGGAGGCTGAGACAAGAGAATCGCTTGAGCCCAGGAGTTTGAGGTTGCTGTGAGCTATGCCACAGCACTCTACCGAGGGTAACAAAGTGAGACTCTGTCTAAAAACAAACAAACAAAAAACCTTTAAGAGTTTAACAGACATTTGACAGTACATGCTATGATGGCTTGCACTCTGCCAGCTGTTCCTCTGGATGCTGAGACAGGGCAACACCCTGTTATCCTTGGAGCTAATCTCTTGCAATCCACGCTGGCCCCACCCTTCAGTATCTAGGGACCTTAAATGTAGTCTACGTTGTGTGGCAAACCAGCTCTTCTTGAGACACCTCAAACTTTAGTTTTTACTTTGCACAGAGGCCTGCTTTCATCCTAACTGAGCAAGTGGACATCAGTACTTTTGGAACTCACTCACCATGTGGTTAGTGTACCTTGTCTATTGAGTATATTTCCTGAGAGGTTTGTTCATGTCATTCTTCCCTGCAAGCACTGTGAACCTAAGAAAAAATTCTCCTGGTATGGCAATAAACTGTGATTTATGAAATTATACTTTCATTATGTCCTTATTTTTACCATATATAACACATCATTAATTAGATTTATGGGACATTTAACTAGCTTTGGGAGGTAATAAAAAGGTAAAAACATGATTCACACCCCTGTACTTCTTGTATCTACTCAAGGAAGAATAGACATACTCAAATTGGAGTAGAGACAATATGTTATACTGAGTTCCCTTGAACACATTTGTTATGTCTGGCACCACATTATTTTCTGATGAATATATGAAGTAAATAAAAAGTAATGAGGTCTCACCCCATTCTGAATCTATTAATCTCCTTATGTATCCAAATGTGTACAATCATTCAAAATCATAAGCTTATTCAAAACACCTATGGGATGCCTCTTACTATTAAATTACTTTCAAAGAAGGTATACTAACTATAGAAAATAGGTATGTCCCATTACTTTGGAGTCAATGCTTACTTAGCTAACCATTCTCTCTCTCTTCTACCCCTATTTTCCTTCCTTTTTGCTTTTTTAGTTCTACCTCCTTTTCTTCCCGTATAGGATTACTACTTAACATTGTTTATAAGAAAAAAAAAAACCCTAGATCTTGGATATAAAGTTGCAAAGTTTAATTATTTTCAGATACTTTTAGACTTTATATAAAAACAGTTTTTTTTTTTTTTTTTTTGCAGTTTTCAGCCAGGGCCAGGTTTGAACCCACCAATAGCGGTATATGGGGCCGGCGCCCTACTCCTTTGAGCCATAGGCGCCGCCCCTATGAAAACATTTTTATTTAGAGAGAAGTGTTCTTTTTGAAGTTCAAATGTGTTGAACACATTTACTTCTCAAGCATACATTTTAGAGAAAACAGAATGATGCTTCACTTACTGCTCCTTCAGGGACACGTATGGCTTTGATGGTTCCTTCAGGCTTATTAAGTGCATCTTGAAGAAATCCAATCTCTGTGTTTCTAAATAGACTACTGATATCGATAATCTGGAAAATGGGTAACAAAAAGGGGTAACTAAACGTGAAGTAATTTTTTTCTCAAAACATTTTACAAACAAGGTTTTCAAGAAGAGAATAGTTTTGATAACATTCAACATTTGATAAGTTAACATTAGACTGCATTCATAGAGTATTTACTATGGGTTAAGCACTGTGACAATGTTTTGCATATATTCATTCATCATATCTGTACAAGAGTATGAGGTTGGCACTCTTATAATCCCCAGTTAACAGAGGAGGAAACTGAGATACAGAGAAGAAAGTAACTTGCTCAAGATGACATAGCTAGTAAGAGGTAGAACCTCCATTCCATCAAAGGAAGAAATAAGGAGGGAGTTATGACTTTTTCTATTACATATTTTTCATTCTAAGAATTGAGCAATGACTATTCACACATCGGGCAGAACTCAGTTTCTAAGGAATGTGCACTGAAAACAGCATTACAGAGATTAAGGGATATGGCTTTCTAGGAGCAAATAATGTGAGGCCTCACAGTGAAATGGCTCTATACAAATTCTACCTTTGACCTTAAATACTTATAGATACTAGTGATTTGAATAAACATTTTCACGTGCTTCAGCCTTTATGGACCATGGAAAACAAATCATCTTTGCATTCCAAGTGCCATTTCGACTTTAAAAAAATTGGATAGTTTTTCCTTTTGGGTTATCATTCATGTCCATATAATCAATAACTTATAAGTAATAAAAACTTCAGAGCAAGAATTTGACTCTTGGAAATGGGTCTTGGAATACAGTAGATAGAAAAAAAGCAGGCTCTTATTCTCTCTTGCTGTAGCTCAGTAATAAGCTGCTGAGGTACAACAATAATACAATCTGACAGTGTGACACTTGTGAATTTCAAAGTGATTTAAAAGACTGCAGGACAATTTGGGGGCACAGTCCTGGAAAAGTGAAGAGAAGTACCTTCATTCCAAAACGAGTGTCAGGTTTATCAGTTCCATAGGTGGCCAGCGCCTCAGCAAAAGTCATTGAAGGAAAAGGAACCACCACAGGATCTTTGTCACTGGGCCAGGAACAGTGGAGTAAACCCTCAATTAAACGCTGAATCCCCGTCTGGTCTACAAAAGACATCTCTATGTCAATCTGAAACCAAAATAATATATGGCAACTAATTTGAATAGCCACAATATATACATATTTATACACATATTTATCTGCTTTTAAGTTACCATGGGATTCTGCACATACTTAATATTATTGTACATCTGGGTTTTTTATTTTTGTGAGACAGAGTCTCACTCTGTTACCCCAGAATAGAGTACCATGGCATCATCATAGCTCACAGAAAACTCAAACTCCTGGGCTCAAGTGATCCTCTGGCTTCAGCCCCCTGAGTAGCTGAGACTACAGGTGTGCACCACCATGCCCAGCTAAGTTTTCTATTTTTAGTAGAGACAGTGTTTTGCTCTTGTTCAGGCTAATCTCAAACTCCTGAGCTCATGCAATCCTACTTTGGCCTTCCAGAGTGCTGGGATTAAAGAAGCCACCATGCCTGGCTGAATTTTTGGTTCTTAATATTTAAGAGCTTTATTATACTCATATCATTAGCATTAAAACACTGTAGGAATCCCTGTCGTTCCTCAGTTGATGACCACATTTCTTACTAAAAGGACACATAAAATGGATCAAAAGTGAATCATTAGTTACTTAAATATCTGACAAATAAAATGTAATGAGAAGTAAAGTATATAAAATGACTGCTCTGGTCTTGAAGAAAATACTTGGCAGTAGTAAGCCAGAACATGTAAAAGACAGGGAATATAACTTAGTACCTGAGTAAACTCTGGCTGTCTGTCTGGTCTTGAACCTTCATCTCGATAACATCGGGCAACCTGAAAATATCTACAATTGAAAAATAGCATTAATTGAATCTTGACTCTAGGAAGATGCATATGATTTTTCCCCAAAGCTTATGGTAATGTACACTATGAAATAAATTAACAATGATACCTGAAAAACATAGGAAAGTCTCTTTTAGCGATGTTTTAATCTAATCATATACACACCTGGCACACGAGAAATTAACTATTCTATATATTGTTTTCAAAATATACATTAGTACCTTTGGATACTCATATATTAGACTGGCATGCAAATTAGACCATGCTTCTTTTTTTTTTTGAGACAGAGTCTCACTGTGTCACCCTGGGTAGAGTGCTATGGCATAATAGCTCACAGCAAGCTCAAACTCCTGGGCTCAACTGATCCTTCTTGCCTCAGCCTCCAAAGTAGCTGGGACCACATAGGAACCTGCTGATGCCCTGCTGATTTTTCTATTTTTTTTTTTTTTTTTTTTTTTTAGTAGAGCTGGGATCTTGCTCTTGGTCAGGCTGGTCTTGAACTCCTGAACTCAAAACTATCTACCTGCCCTGGTTTCCCAGAGTACTAGAATTACAAGTGTGAGCCACTGCACCTGGCCTTTTCTTTTCTTAAAAATATTTTTTAAGTCCGTGGTTCTTCACAAATATATATGTATTTTGAGACAGGGTCTTGCTCTGTCAACTGGGGTGAGTAATAGTAGTGTCATTATAGTTCATTGCAACCTCAAATGTCTGGGTTCAAATGATCCTCCTGCTTCAGCTTCCCAAGTAGTTGGGACTATAGGCATCTGCCACCAAGTCTGGCTAATTTTTCTATTTTTAATAGAGATGGGGTCTTGCTCTTGCTTAGGATGGCCTCAAACTCCTGAGCTAAAATGATCCTCCCATCTTGGCCTGTCAAAGTGCTAGGATTACACGTGTGAGCCACCTCTTCTGGCCCCGCATATACTCTTTTGTGTCGGCCAAAGTGAAATATTTATTGCTTCACAAATACATTTGAGCTCTCCTGTGCTACACCTTTCCAATTCTCATCTTCACCTGCTGAAATGCAGCTCTGTCCATGAAGGTCCAGCTCACAAAGTTTTTTACAGTATTTCCCTGACTGCTATAATGTTAGTTTGCAAATACTTAGTTTGCAAATCTCAATACATTTGTATTTTGGTTTAGATCACAGTTGATTTTATTTGCTATCCTATTTTGCCTTACTGGCCTCATTAACTCCTTGGAAGAAGAATCTATACTTCTTTTTTTTTTAATTCCCTGCCACATCTATTAATTTAGAGCTTTCTATATGGTGGCCGCCCCATAAATCTTTACTAAACGAAGACTATAAATTGTAAGGGTATAAGTATTCTCTAAACTCTCATAAATATTCTTAACTTTCTCTTAAGAGACCAGATAATTTTATGTTTCCTATTCCCCTTTCTTCTTCCTTTTCCCTTTTCTGACAACTACTGGCCAAAAAAGCTTACCTGTCTAACCCACCAACCATCAGAAGCTGCTTAAACTGTTGAGGACTCTGAGGGAGAGAATAAAACTTCCCAGGTTCCCTGGATGGTACTAAAAACTCTTTGGCACCCTTTTAAAGACAGAAAGGGAGAGGAGAGACATAATTAAAGAACTAAGTTCTCATAATAACAGAGATAATTTCTTGCTCATCTTTTTCTTTAAGGTTTACATAGTCTAATTTTATATTTTTAACTGGTGTGTGTATATGTATATATTATTTCAAAATATTAAGGAGGTGCAAATGTTTCTGCTACATGGATACATTTTATAATGCTTAAGTTGGGGCTTTAAGTATGCTCCTCACCCAAATAGTGTTCATTGTATCTGATAGGGAGGTTTTTACCCCTCCTCTGCCCTCTTCCCCCTTTGCTCATCTTGTGATCCCTAAAAAGACTTGTACACAACAGGCTTTAAATTCCACTTATATATAGTAGGTTTTAAATTTATGCTTGTTAAAATGAATTCCCAATTCTGTTTCTAGCCACATGAATTTTGTGCATTATTTCCTATCCAAGTAATTCCTAACTGCTTTTCAAAATTAAAATGTAGGGTTTTTTTTGGCTCGGTGCTTGTGGCTCAACGGGCTAAGACGCCAGCCATATACACTTGAGCTGGCGGGTTCGAATCTAGCCCGGGCCCACCAAACAACAATGACGGCTGCAACCAAAAAATGGCCGGGCGTTGTGGCAGGCGCCTGTAGTCCTAGTTACTTGGGAGGTGGAGGCAAGAGACTCACTTGAGCCCAGGAATTGGAGGTTGCCATGAGCTGTGATGCCATGGCACTCTATCCAGGGTGACAGCTTGATGCTCTGTCTCAAAAAAAAAAAATGTAGGTTTTTTTGTTTTTTTTTTTGAGACAGAGTCTCATTATGCCGCTCTCGGTAGAGTGTCATGGCATCACAGCTCACAGGAACCTCAAACTCTTGGGCTCAAGTGATTCTCTTGCCTCAGCCTCCCAAGTAGCTGGGACTATAGGCGCCCACCACAACGCCCGGCTATTTTTTGGTTGCAATTGTCACTGTGCTTTAGTAGGCCTGGGCTGGGCTTGAAACCACCAGCCTTGGTGTATGTGGCTGGCGTCCTACTCATTGAGCTATGGGCGCCGAGCCTAAAATGTAGTTTTATTAGTCTATACATTGGATATATAGATACCAATGTTTAGAACTGTCAGCTCTTGATGAACAAGGGATATGTTTTTAAGGAACCAATTCATTAAAGATTTGCATCTGTAAACTTCAAAGGAAAGAAAGCTGTGGAATAAAATTCTGACTCAAAATACTAAAACAATTCACTCGATTCTTTAAAAAATCTAGTTAATGTGACCATTGTGGGAGAGTAAATAAAGCAGAATAAAAATAAAAGTGGACCAAGTAAACATATAAGCAAAGTGGTCTAGTTTTATAACAATAGGACATTATTAGTAGGGTGACTGAAGGAATGTACATACCCCTGGGGTCTTCTTAAACAATGTTGGGGTTTCTATATCCACAAACCCTAAAAGGAGAGAAACATTATAATTTAGTAGATGGGAAAGTGGAATTTGTCAAATATGATGTCATAATATAGTAAAACAAATCTGAGGCTCCCCTTTAATTAGAAGTTTGGGCAGAAATAAACTACTAAGCCTATACATATTGATTGTGTATGTATCTAAGAAGGAAGCTGAAGGTTTTCATAAAAATCTTACTCTGTTCAACAAGTTGATATCTTTGACATGAAATAATTCTAAATACTGGATGAATTCTTATCAATTGAACTGTTCTGGTTTTTCAAATGTTCTGCTAGTGCAGCAAAAATAACACAAATAGGCTCGGCGCCTGTGGCTCAGTAGGCTAAGGAGCCAGCCATGTACACCTGAGCTGGCGGGTTCGAATCCAGCCCGGGCCCGCCAAACAACAATGACGGCTGCAAACAAAAAATGGCCAGGTGTTGTGGCGGGCGCCTGTAGTCCCAGCTATTTGGGAGGTGGAGGCAAGAGACTTGCTTAAGCCCAGGAATTGGAGGTTGCTGTGAGCTGTGATGCTACAGCACTCTATACAGGGTGACAGCTTGAGGTTCTGTCTCAAAAAAAAAAAAAGAAAGAAAACTTACAGAAACAACCAAAGGACTGTCCTGCCTTCAATAATGATGGGAAATACATTAACCAATGTTATTGCCAATGTTATTGTTAAAGATGATATTACTATCATCTTTAAAAAATGTAGTTGTAATATCAGATCACAGGAAACTGATCTGATACCGAGGAAACTATTAATAGTTACCAAATTATGCCATAGGGCAAAAATCACACTGAATTCCCTAAGAGGAGGATACAATAAAACTGTTGAATAAAACAGAAGAGATGCTAACAAGTCCCCCACAGAACACGCAGGCATCATTTCCCTTACCATGCAGATTACAGAGATATTCCCGCATTTTCATGACCATCTGAGACCTCAGTCGTAGGTTATACTGCATTTGGAAACTACGTAAGTCTAGGTATCGATACTGCAAACGGAGAGTCTCTGTTTTCTAAACAAATTGAAAGATGTTTATATTTAAATGTTCTCTGAGTATTAGAAAGGTATTATCTTTAGATGCAGTTTGACCTCTCCAAAACTAAATTTAGCTCTATCTTTTAGTTTCCATCATCAAATGGCCCATTGTGATGCTGTTTCCATTTGTGTATACAATGCCAACTTTCAGTCCTACAACTTTTAAGTTTGTTTATAATTGCAGATTAGTACTAGTGTACATTTTTTACTATTTGTTATTAATATCACCCTTGACTGACTGAAATGTGCCTACTTTATGAAACATTTATCTGTTCATTTAAACCCACGCTGGAATCTTGAAAAATAATTTGAAGATTTCAGAGATCTTTTACAAAGATACACCAGAGGCCAGGTGGCTCACAGGTTCAAGACCAGCCTAAGGAATAGTGAGACCCCGTCTCTAAAAATAGCTGGGCATTGTGGTGCATTGCTGGCACCTGTAGTCCCAGCTACTCAGGATTGGCAAGAGGATTGCTTGAGCCCCGGAGTTTGAGGTTGCTGTGAGCTGTGGCGCCAGGACACTCTACTGAGGGCAACAAGTGACACTCTATCTCCAAAATAAATAAATAAATAAGATACACCAGATAGCTAGGCACAGTAGTGTGTGCCTGTAACCCCAGCTACTCAGAAGGCCAAGGTGGGAGAATCGCTTTAGCCCACGAGTTTGAGGCCAGTCTGATAACATACTTAGTAAGATCCCATCTCTAAAAAAGATATGCCAGAGTTAAAAATAGTTGTGATTTTATTACCTGAATGGGATACTGACTAAAAGTATAAGGAATGCAAAGGAATAGCAGATAGAATTTCTATGACTGTACTGGGAGGAAAAGTGTGAAGGTTTGCTTATCTTTAAGGCTGTAAATAAAACTGGGATCCCTATTTGTGCTGAGAACTTAAAAAAAATGTCCTTTCTCCTGCAACAGCTAATTTCTTTGGTAGTAGAAAAAGAAATGATGAGAAATATCCATAACTTCTCTTTCTAAATGCTTATCTGGAGAAAACTGTATATTTATTTCTCACAGTAAAGTCAACTTTGTAATTATACACACACACACACACACACACACACACACACATATATTTTTTTTTTACTTGAGTCAGAGTCTCACTCTGTCACCCTCCGTAGAGTGCCATGGTGTCATGGTGTCACAGCTCACAGCAACCAAAAACTCTTTGGCAAAAGGGATCCTCTTGTCTCAGCTTCTGGAATAGCTGGGACTATAGGTGCCTGCCACAATGCCTGACCAGCTACTTTTTCTAATTTTAGTACAGACGGGTCTCCCTCTTACTCAGGCTGGTCTGGAACTCCTGAGCTCAAGGGATCCTCCTACCTTGGCCTCCCAAAGTGCTAGGATTACAGGCGTGAGCCACTGTACCTGGCCTGTTTTCTAATTAAAGAATTAAGTAATGCCTGTAATCCTAGCACTCTGGGAGGCCAAGGCAGTTGGACTGTTTAGCTCAGGAGTTCAAGAACAGCTGGAGCAAGAGTGAGACTCCCATCTCTAAAAAATAGCTAGGCATTGTGGCGGGCACCTGTAGTCCCATCTACTTGGGAGTCTGAGGCAAGAGGATCATTTGAGTCCAAGAGTTTGAGGTTGTTGTGAGTTATGACGCCAGGGCACTCTATTGAGGCCAACAAAGTGAGATTCTGCCTCAGAAAAAAAACAAAAAGAATTAAGTACTGGAAACTAAAATGTAAGACGAAATGGCCACATAATTAATTAAAACATCTCTTAGTAAATCAGTTTAAAAATTAGGTATACAGGATGGCACCTGTGGCTCAAAGGAGTAGGGCACTGGCCCGATATGCCAGTGGTTCAAACCCAACCCTGGCCAAAAACTGCAAAAAAAAAAAAAAATTAGTTATACACAATCTATAATTGTGACAAGGCTGAAAATCATTGGGTGTACTTAGTGTGTCTAACTAGTTTCATAACTTCTCAAACCTTGGAAAAGAATATCATAAAACACAGTAATCCTAGTTATATTCATATGCTTGGGAAGTCAAGAGTTGCTCTAAGCACATATTTTATCTCTGTTAGAGGATTCAACTTTTTTTTCTTTTTTTTTTGAGACAGAGTCTTACCCTGTTGCCCAGGCTAGAACGCCATGGCATCAGCCTAGCTCATAGCAACTTTAAACTTCTGGGTTCAAGTGATCTTCCTGCCTCAGTCTCCCTATTAGCTGGGACTACAGGTGCCCCCCACAACACCTGGCTAATTTTTCTATTTTTGGTAGAGAAGGGATCTCACTTTTGCTTAGGCTGGTCTCTAGCCTTTGAGCTCAAGTGATCCTCCCACCTCACCATTCCTGAGTATTGGGATTATATTAGCCAACATGCCTGGCCAACAATTAAACTAAACTTAACAGGTACAGGAAAAAATAAGGATGCAGGAATTTACAGCCTTAAAGATAAGCAAACCTTCTCACTGTGTTCCTCCTAGTACAGTCATAAAAATTCCAAAATACATAGAATTTCCAAACTACATAAATTTCCTTTCAAAATATTAAACAACAATAAAGAACTTGAATAATATAATATCTTAAATCTTAAAAGACAGAATCACATTTGACCTTTCTAAAAAAACAGTTCAGGTGTTTAGGGACTATGACAGTTTAAGGAACTACTGCTTTTTAAGAAAAGTTTATCAAGAAATTGTAGAATTAAGAAAACAATTCATGATATGTCTATAATAAAATATTTCATTTTGTGGAAGTTATACAATTCTGAAAATGCTGTCTTGGTCATCAACATTTTCTAGATACTCCATTTTATTAATAACAACAGAAGATGATACCTTCACAAAGTCCTTAACTTCAAAGGGCAGCTTCCTGCAGGAATTCAGAAGTTTAGCTGTTTTAACTTTGATTTCAATCTCACCTGTTGGCATTTTCTTAAAAATGAGAGGGAGACTTATTTTAAAAAATCATTCATCAGAACACATACAAAGTGCATAATTGGAAAACATATACATTTATTTACATGTATAAAATGTGCAGGTCCTTATAGTATATAATCTAAAGCATAAATGTTTATGTATGATTTTGACATTCTTATACATATCTGTGGCTAATGTGCTCAGAAATTAACAAATACTAGCATGCATATGTCAACATAAACATCAGCAAATGTCTTAGTGTGCATATTTATATGGTATGTGTGTTTGTAGTAAACATTATGAAATCTGTAGAACTCTCTGAGCTTTAGTGCCTAATGTCCAGTAGGGGCTCAGTCTATGCTGTATGAATGTGTACAGAAACAGAGCAAACGCATACAAGTAAAATTTACATAGACAGTTTCTAAACTACTAACTGGATTTTCTTGTCCTGGAGGTCGGGAAATGACTGTCCCAGACACTTGCACCACAGATTCCACAGGGGCTTCACATAAAATCTTCTTCACAGAGGCAGCTGACTACAGAATGAGAGTGGAGAAGAGTTCCAAGAAACAAATGAACTTACAGGAATCTTTAGTAAGTCTATGGTTTTAAAAAAACGATATACATAATTTAATCACCATAAACACTGGAGCTGACCATAAGCATTTTATTACAGAATTTAGTAAAGTTCATCCTCCAGGAGTGTATGAGCATCTGCTTTCCCAAATAGCGTATTGTCAATCTAATGTGCTAAGTGACGATTATGTAGTTTTCATTTACATTTCTCTACCTATGAGTGCTGTTGGGTATACTTTCATTTTGTCTACAAGCCACTTATATTTTATTTTCTGTAAATTTATGTTCATATCCAGGGTTTATAATTCTGCTGGGTCACTGGTCTTTTTTAATTGATTTGTTGTAGGCTTTTAGATATTATGGAAATTAGACTTTTGTCTGTGATATATGTATTAGTTGCTCATATTTTTCCCCAGTTTTCCATGTTTTTTTTTTTTAGTTTTCCATGTTTTTAACATTGCTTATGGTAGTTTTCAGTTTTCATTAACAAAAATGTCTGAATTTAAAACCTCCAAAATATTCATGACACTACTTAGCCTACCGTAGCCCCAGCATCAAAGAGGGTTTTAGGTAACATTAGAAGACTTTCTATTACCTCATCCTGGGGAATGAGAACTTGAACAAGCCCATGGAAATCTCTTAGGACCAGGAAGATGTTTTGCCTGATTAATGGAAGAAAAAAAAAAAAAAGAACATTTTAAGGTAAAATCTCGATCCCAAAATTTGAGCAGGCAAAATAAATAACAAAAAAAGAATCTATGCAATCTCTCCTTTTTTTCTCATGATAATTATGTACTTTCCTTAGTTATATTTATGCAATTGTTATCCATATAGTTTACAAATGAAAAAAGTTTATTTGAATTATTACCATTTATATATCTTACTAAGCATATACAGATGGCTTATAAAGAAAAAAGATTTTTAAAATGTAAAAAAAATTTTCATTGGCTTAAGTCTTGTATTATCATTATTGTTATTTTCTTAAAGATGGGTCTCACTGTGTTGTCCAGCCCTGGCTTGAACTTCTGAGTTCAAGTGATCTTCCCACCTTAGCCTTCTGATAGGTAGCATTATAGGCTTGCGCCACCATACCCAGCTCCCATTGGCTTAAGTCTTTATAAAAAATGTTTATTAAATTTGGAAAGTTTTCACATGGTAAAATCCAAAGATAATGTTTTTAGATATCAGAAATATCTGATCACTTATTTTTGAAATACAGCAATATAAGGTCTTTTCTCTTCCTAAAAAGAGAGACAATCTAAAAATTTCTCTCTTGAGAAATTACTACTACTACTAATTTAACACCTCTAGGAACCATGACGTTTGATCTTTGTCCCAGAAATCCCAATATTCTCACACTCTACCTACATTTTTCATACTGTTCTTAGTACTAAGAAGAGGTACAGAAATTCTCTTCAGATTTGGATTCAGGAGACAAAGTCAGCAACTTTAAAGGGCAATTATTCACCCACTTGGGACATACTCTTTAGGAAGGTTACATAACCTATGTATTTTGTGTATTTTCCATGTTAATTAATGTACTATTCAGACATGTTCTAGAATACAGAGATGAGCAACAACAAAAAAATTGCCTTTGGTCTTAAGGAATCACTATTCATGTTGTTAGGTCTTTTTTCTACCTAAATTTAGAATAAAATAAACTTTTTTCCTCCCATGCTATTGAAGCTGGTTTATAGGATGCTGGCTCATTCCCAATTAGTGGTCATAAGGAACTCTTTAACCTTAGTGAGCCCAGGGTCATTCCAATCCATTGGTGGATCAAGCTTCATTGTTATAAACTTTAACAGATGTTAATTGGTATCTACTGAGAGTGACACTCTGTCATTGGGTCTTTCAAAATAATAACAAAATAGAAAATCCAGTGAATTCTGAGAATCCTATAGGAGTTGCAAAACGTTTTATTCTTATGAATGGTTGAAAATTAGTACAGGTTTAGAATTGCCTTGAGAAAACCACCATCATGCATTCTTAGATTGTCTACCTCAATTTACCTTCGGTACTGAATCCATCCACACAAGGTGACTTCTTGACCTAAGTGAGAAGAACGCAATTCTCCACATGTGTTGGTCCGGGCAACAAAGCTACTAAATTCTTGGGGGAAAAAAGAAAAAGGGAAAGAAGACAGTGTTTACAATGCAAGATTAAAAATATAACATTTGTGGATGGCTTAAAAATAAAGATTCTCAAATTACAGTATCTTATCTATTTCAGGGCAATGGTGATATTTATAAAATAAGTCAGCGTATGCAATTTAATTCATACTGTTCAATTCAAAACTGTTGATTTATCTGCAAATATGTCATAAGCCAAGTGAATAACCGAATGTACATTTTTTTTTTAGCATTTGCATTGACCTAAAATCCTAATAATCCAATTCTTAACAGCGCTCATTTCTTCCCCAAATGAAATATGATTTTTAGGAATTACGGAGTTTTGATGATTCAGTAGCTACTTAGCTTTAGAATGAATCTACTGTGTAACTGCCACTTGTACACTAGAAAACAATACTGTGTTAAAAATTGTTTTTGTAGGCTTCCTATTAGTAGCATCCACTAAAAGAATATATGTGGCTACCTTTTTGTGGCCTTTTTTAAAACTCAGGGAAAAAACGCATTATAAGGAAGGACGAGAGTGAATGATCCGCTTTTTTTTTGTAGAGACAGAGTCTCACTTTATCGCCCACGGTAGAGTGGTGTCACAGCTCACAGCAACCTCCAACTCCTGGGCTTAGGCGATTCTCTTGCCTCAGCCTCCCAAGTAGCTGGGACTACAGGTGCCCACCATAACACCCGGCTATTTTTCTGTTTTGCAGTTCGGCGAGGCCGAGTTTGAACCCACCACCTTCGGTATATGGGGCCGGCGCCATTTTTTTTTTTGAGACAGAGTCTCACTATGTTGCCCTTGGTAGAGTGCTGTGCCGTCACAACTCACAGCAACCTCCAACTCTTGGACTTAAGCGATTCTCTTGCCTCAGCCTCAGGAGTTGGAGGTTGGGACTACAGGCGCCCACCACAATGCCTGGCAATTTTTTGTTGCAGTTGTCATTGTTGTTTAGCTGGACCAGGCCGGGTTCGAACCCGCCAACTTCAGTGATTGTGGCTGGTGCCGTAACCATTCTGCTATGGGGCTATGGCCATATCAGCCTGAACGTGCCCGATCTCGTCTGATCTGCTTCTGTATATAAGGATATCCAGTTAAGTAAGAATGGGGGGGATGTGTGTTAAATAGCTCTATGGAACAGATGGAAATAGAGTACAGAGTTCTTCGCTGTTTTCACCTGGAATTCTCCTCTGTGAACTTAGTACCAGACTTCTGGAGAGAGAACGCAAGATCAACCGAGTGGTACTTCCAATGGGTCTGGGTAAACCCCTGCATAGCTGACTTAAGCATGAAGGTAAGTTCATGTTGGAGCCACAGGATAACAAAGGGCAATCACAAATCCCACGCGCCTGGTAGTCAAAAGTCAGTTTTGGAATCCCTTAAAATTTTAGGAGTTCCCACTTTGTTCTTCAATACTTAAGCTCCCATCCACACAACATTCCAAAACACGTGTCTAGAAACTAGACAAATCTGCAACGTCTTTGGGGCCCTAAAGCGAATGGGTAAGGGAAAGGCCTTTCACCCCTCTCAAGGCATCAGTTTCCACTTCTATTAAACAGGGCTGCGGCCAGAAGTGATGACTAGGAAACAATTCCACAGAGTAGTAGCTCCAGGCACGAACCCAAGACAATCCAGACGCGTTAGGGGCCGGTTACCGGGCATACACCCTTCTCGTCTTTCCACGTTTCCCTGAAGGCTCCCGCGGGTAGAACTGGAAAACAAGGAGGAACAGCCTCGCGTTACTAATCTCCAAGACCTAGCGGCCGACCTCAGGTCTTCAGAAACAGGAAGATGAGCAAACCCCAAATACTCTTAGGACCAGAAGCCACACACAATCGCCGGTGGAAGCCCAGCGTCCCTTCACCCGCCCGGCTAGCGCCCAAGATTACAATGAAATCTTTCAACGAATCACAGCGGAGGCAGCGCCGCCATGCTTACTCCGGGCGGAAGTTTGAGAGAACGCTTCCAGCCGATAGAAAACCCGAGGAGCGATGCCTGCACTAGAAGTAATGTTGACGCTATTGGTTAAGTCGGGCGGTCTTGCCCTCAGTTAAAATGGTGACTTAATGTTTTCACTGACACGGAATCGGCGGGGCTCTTGGAAGGCTTCCCTTCCTGCGTCGGGCCGCAGGGCGAGTCGGGAAACGATTTTAAACTGAAGAGGCGGTAGAGGAGTTGAACTGCAGTTTGTCCGCGGCGTGATTTCTGACTGCTTTTTAATCCCTGCTGGGCTCAGCTGAAGAGGGACGAGTTGGGAAGCACTGTCCTTTGCCTGCGTCCCCCCGCGGGCAGAAGCCGACTCCGCGGGAGCGAGGTTCGCAGGGCTTAGTGGCTAGTCGAGCGGTCAAGTCCCGGGTTGAAGTCGCTGGGCCGGGCCCGCGGCCGGAGGAGCGGGGCGTCTTCCCTCGGGGCGCATTTGTGTCCCTGGTTAACCTACTTGTTGTGGAGTGAGGGAATTTGGGAGGGCCAGGGGTTGCCCCGGCCTCTCCCTGAGCTGTCATTTTGGCGGGTTTTTTTTTTCTTTAGGAAATTTCAGTCTCCCAAACATAGTTTTGGAGCCAGACTTGAAGCATGGTTGGTGAGTCCGGAATGGGTGACAGCGTGGTCACAGCATTTTGTTAGGTAAGATGCTTTGTGTGGGTCCAGGGCTGGCTATAAACTTTGCCTTTTGTCCTGTTGTGTGTGTTTTGGTGTGTTACGACTGCGTGCTCAGCACTAGGCTAAGCTTTAGCATTGGGACGGTAGGATTTAGATACTGGTGGCAATGTAGAAAAGTGAGTAAATCAGGGTCCCTTTCTTCGTAGACAAATCACAAGAAAAACAGCTAAGTTTCATTTGTGTGCTATGAACTTGAAGTGGAAGAGGAGAGAGAGAACTAGCTCTGTGCTTCACCTGAGGAGGCTCAGACAAATGGGAGTAGAGAAGTATTCTCAACTAGTGGTAATGGGAATAAAAAGTCATGTTTGTAAAAGCAAACGTGGCAGGCAGGAAGAGCTGTAGTGATCAGTCTAGAGTAGGTGTTGCATGTTTGGGAATAGGGCCGTGGTTTTTTAACTTTTTAAAGCATTGTCTACGGGACCTTTCTTCACTCCTCCCTCCCAAATATACAGATACTGGAAAGCAACGTTTTGCTTGGAGGGACTGTATGCAAAATGCTGGATTTTGGAAAGTCGTTTGTCCATGGATCTTGGGGAAAAGAACTCTTGAAATTGTAGAAAATGAACCTGGGCAGAAATAGTAAGAACAGATAAGGTAGTGCCTTGAAAACAAGGTGGAAGAGTTCTTACTTGACTTCGTTTAGAAGATGTGTGGGAATTGTTATGGGATTTCAAGTAAGGTAATAAGATAAAAGTGGTGTCTATGGGCGCCAGCCACATACACCGAGGCTGGTGGGTTCGAACCTGGCCCTGGCCAGGTAAACAACAAGGAGAACTGCAACAATTAACAACAAAAAAATAGCCAGGTATGGTGGCGGGCCCTGTAGTCCCAGCTATTTGGGAGGCTGAGGCTAGAGACTCGCTTAAGCCCAAGAGTTGGAGGTTGCTGTGAGCTGTGACATCACTGCACTGTACCCAGGGCGACTTGGTGAGATTCTGTCTCAAAAAAAAAAAAAAAAAGCAGTGACTTTGGAAAGACTAATGGATTGGGGAAAGGGGCTAAGACTGAGAACAAGATAAGTGGTTATAATTGAAAAAGAAAGTGAAGGCCAAATCAAAGGGCTGTTGTTTTTTTTTTAAAGAACTATATCAGAATTTGATGGTAAGTTAAACTTTGAGATGTAAAGATGAAGTTGAAGGAAGAGTAAAAGATGACTAAGATTTTTTTTTTTTCCCTGTGGTTTTTGGCCGGGGCTGGGTTTCAACCCGCCACCTCCGGCATATGGGGCCAGCGTCTTACTCCTTTGAGCCACAGGTGCCGCCCAGACTAAGATATTTTTAATAGTAGAGGAAGAAGGAGAAGAATGGAATTATTACTGAGTGGAACAGGATATGGGGTACAGGAGTTGGAAGACTGAGTGGCATGTGAAATAATGATTAATGAGTTTAAGGACCTGAAAGCTCATGTCCTATAGGGAACTGGAAATGCAGGACTGGGATGCAGGTGTAATCATCTGAAGATAGAGGTTTAGGAGTTATGTAGAATGAATGTTTTCATAAGTAGAACAAATAATTTCAGAATCTGGGGGATACCCACTTCTGGGACATGAAGAATAAAATTCAGCAAATTAATCAGAATTTAAAGGGAGGGAAAACTCCCTAAAAACTGTGAGTCATTCCCCGATGGTGGCTCACGGCTGTAATCCTGTCACTTTGGTAGGCTGAGGTGGGAGGATGACTTGAGCCCAGGAGTTCAAGGCTGCAGTGAAGTATTATTGCACCACTGCACTCCAGCCTGAGTGACAGAGCAAGACTCTGTCTCAAAAAACAAAACACCTCCCCCCCTACCAAAAAACAAGCAAAAAACCCCAAATAAAACTCAATGTCAGAGAAGCAATGTAGGAGAAAGTTTGGAGGTGTAAGGATGGATAAACTTGATGAACTAAGTATTTGGCTATGGTTTGGCAAAAATATTCATGACCTCCAAAAGTGCAGTTTCTTTATAATGATAGAAACAGAAGAGAGATTGTTGAAGATTTCTAATAAAATATTTATTGGTAGGTGGTGGCAGTAGGTGTAGACCACATTTCTAGGAGACTGATTTCTAAATGAGATAATGAATTTAGAACAAAAAATTTCAGTGTTGGGAATATTATAATATGCTTGGCAATGGAAGAGAAGGATTCTGTGGGGCAGAGATTAGAGATGATAGAGGGTTGGAATAAACATAGGAGACGGTGTCCAAGGGAGATGTGAAGGGATTTGGGGATCCAGAATATTGGTACGCAGACTATCTTTAGAAAGAAAGAGGACCTCTTTCCTTATAATTGGAAGGAAGAATATTGGGACAGTTATGTATATACTTTTTAATATTTTTCTTTTTGTAGAGATGGGGTTTGTTATGTTGCTCACCTCCCAAAGTGCTACAATTACAGTCGTAAGCCACTGTGCCTGGCTAGGACAGTAATATATTGTGTCAAGACATATTTATAACCTGATTATAAACTAGGCAAAATTACACATTCTTGAGTGTGGAGTGAGAAGATACAACAGGTCTTTTATGCATGGATAGGGCTATTTCACATTACCTTACAATTAAATACTCAAGGAAATGTTTTCTCAAAGCCTACCCTCTTAGTGCTTACAGTCTTTTTCTCACTTAGATTTATTGCTTAACCATACTTTAAACTCTTTTTGGAATTCATAACATTTCTCTTTTAAGGAGTCACATTAAGGACTTATTTTGCCCCCCAAATTGATCCCTATTTAAAAGACAATGCGACCCTTGGGTGAAGTGCTCAACTACAACTTGAACTTTATCTTAGAATCGAAAACAATATAACCTAACATTAGTACCCGCATATTAATTTGGAAAAAAACACAAGGTAATGTGAATGAAGTAGATAAGAGCATGCACTCTAAAGTTAGACTGTATGGGTTCGAATCCTGGCTCTTCTTTTTTTCTTTTTTTTTTGAGACAGAGCCTCAAGCTCTCACCCTGGGTAGAGTGCTGTGGCGTCACAGCTCACAGCAACCTCCAACTCCTGGGCTTAAGCGATTCTCTTGCCTCAGCCTCCCAAGTAACTGGAACTACAGGCACCCACCATAATGCCCGGCTATTTTTTGGTTGTAGTTGTCATTGTTGTTTGGGCTGGATTCGAACCTACCAGCTCTGGTGTATGTGGCTGGCATCTTAGTTATTCTCTGTGTGACTTTGGCAAGTTACTTCTGTCTTCCTGTCTATCAGCTGGAAACATAATAACCTTCCTCACTGTGTTGTTTGAAAATTAAATGAGACAGTATTTGCTGAGAGTTTTGAAGAGTACCTGTAACATGATAAATGCCAAATAACTATTAGCAAAGTGTCCCAAATAACAGATTTGAAGAAACATTCTGTGTAAATGGGACTGATTAAAAATTCCCTTTTAATAGATAATTCAATGTGCATTTAAAACTAGGATGGTTTAGAGTAGCTGTTATTTAAATTGTGTGGCATATGATCTTGCTCTGGGTATTGTTTGAACTTTAAAGACTTATATATCATTTATGGAGTTTTGTGCAAGATATAAAGGGTGTCCTAGAAAGAAAGTTGAGGATTTATCTTGTCATTGTACAGGTTTTCCATAGGTAACTAAAAATACAGTGCTATTTCTGGAAGAATGAATTACTCTTAGATGTGGAGCATCCTTAGTTATGGTAATAAAAACATGACCAAGGAAATAGCTTTGTGAATATATGACAGAGACTGTTGAAGGAAAAACTCAATAGAATGTTCTTAATGATTACATGTGAAAGAATGAAGGTAGGAACTACTTAAATAAATTTATGTTAACTAAAAAATTGGCAGGCATTTGAATTGAAGATGGACTAGTGAGCTTTCAGAAAGAGGAGGGGAAAGAAAGAGTTGAATGTAGTTTAGAACTGTGTTTGAGGTATCTAAAAGTAGGCTGTAGCCTATGAGAAATAGGAGACTTGGTTGAAAAGTCAAACTGGGGTAGGGAGGGAAAGAAAGAAAGAATTCCTCTATAGTGAGGAGATGAATCAATGAGACTGTGAACATGAGTTAACTTTTTAATGATTAAAATTTTGGTTTTATTTCTTTTTATGTAGACCATGGATTCTTATAATATACCAGAATCAACTACTAGACAAAGTGCCTCAAGGCCTGAAAATTACTTTATAGGTGCCACCCCTCTGCAGAAACGACTGGAATCAGTCAGGAAGCAGACTACGTTTGCCCCATCTCCACCTCGAAGGAAAATTCCCCAGTGTTCTCAATTGCAGGTATGCTTTCTGTGTTCCTTTGTGTTAGTCAATAATTGAGAATATCTTGGGCGGCACCTGTGGCTCAGTGAGTAGGGCGCCAGCCCCATATACCGAAGGTGGTGGGTTCAAACCTGGCCTCAGCCGAACTGTAAAAACAACAACAAAAAAAATAGCTGGGCATTGTGGCAGGAGCCTATAGTCCCAGCTACTTGGGAGGCTGAGGCAAGAGAATCGCCTAAGCCCCAGAGCTGGAGGTTGCTGTGAGCTGTGTGATGCCACGGTACTCTACCGAGGGCGACAAAGTGAGACTCTGTCTCTACAAAAAAAAAAAAAAATTGAGAATATCTGTGAATAAAATACTTAAATGTTTATTGCTATTTGTACTAATTTTAGTATCTTCTAGTCTAAAATAACCCTACGGCTGTTAAAATAAATGAGAAAGTTGAAAAAATAGTTTCCCAGTATCAGCACCACTGCTTTTGTATTTTAACCTCCTTTAATTTGGATCATTTCCATAGTACTTCTTTGTGTTTTACTACGTTGACATTTTTCAAGAATATGGTACAGTCTCTTCCTCTTCTCCTTTTTAATAGAATAGTCCTCATTTTGTGTTTCCTCATGATTTGATTGAAGTTAAGTATTGGCTGGAATACTGTATAGGTGCTGTTGTGTTCTTGGGGAAGCGCATCAGATAGCACACAGGTGGTGGTAATTTTTTTTTTTTTTTTTGAGACAGAGCCTCAAGCTGTCGCCCTGGGTAGGGTGCCATGGCATCACAGCTCACAGCAACCTCCAACTCTTGGGCGTCAGTGATTCTCTAGCCTCAGCCTCCCAAGTAGCTGGGACTACAGGTGCCCGCCAGAACACCCAGCTACTTTTTTGGGTGTAGTTGTCATTGCTGTTTGGCAGGCCTGGGCTGGATTTGAACCCACCAGCTCTGGTGTATGTAGATGGTGCCCTAGCTGCTGAGCTACAGGCGCTGAGCCCAGGTGGTGGTAATTTTGATCATCCCATCAAGGCATTGCCCAATTTCTTATTATTCTTTTTCTCCCCTCTGGAACTAGTAAGTAGTCTATGGAGAAACAACTTTAAGATAAGGCAAATGTCCTCTTAGCTATCAAAATTTCCCCTTCAACTTGGTGTCCTGTTCATTGATAATTTTTACCTGATTCCATCTTTATGTAATAGTTGCAAAATAATGATTTTCCAACTCCAGTACTCCTTCCATGTTTATCAATCAGTCTTTGGTATTCTCTCACAGCCCTTCACACTTTTTTCCATTTGTTTATTTATTGTTGGTATGAATTCTTATTTTTTAAGGGTTTATAATTCATTACTAAATTATTTTGGTGTTTAAATTATCCCAGATTTGTCTGGTGGCAATATACTCTGTGTTGATTATTCAAAAATGACCCTGAAATTATATAACATTAATAATTTTAAATTTTATTGAAACAGGAAATAAAATACCGTTCAGTACAAGTTGTGTGTGGTTTGACTCATTTGGCTAGGAGCCTGGTTGATCAGTTACCCTTGGTGTAGCTTTTTTATCTTGCCAATGTTGTAAGCCTAGTATCTCTTGAGATACGAGATAATTTTTGCTTTTTAAAGAAAAATATTAGTGCTGGTAATGAAAGTGATGATTCTTAACTAGAAAACAGAAATTTTATATAAATTAAAGATTGGAATGTTCAATTCAGTGAGGCTTCATTTTCATGATACTTTTGCCACATATTTTGCTAGTAATAACACAAATGTTTATAATTGTTTCAATGAATACTCTAACCAGAACAAACATTTTTTTGTTAAGTAGACAGATGTACTGAAAGTTCCAAAAGATAGTTGGAGCTGTGAGACTATGTCAGGAAGGATGGGCTCTAGAAAAATTCAATTTAGGGAGAAATTAGGATGCTATACAGGGACATAGATGAAGACCGCGAGCAATGCCATTTGACCAATACAAATGAAGTGGTTTTTTGTTTTGTTTTTTTGAGACAGAGTCTCACTTTTGTTGACCTGGGTAGAGTGCCCTGGGGTCCTAGCTGATATCAACCTCAAACTCTTGGGCTCAAGTGATTCTCTTGCCTCAGTCTCCCAAGAAGCTGGGATTATAGGCATCCGCCACAATGGCTGGCCTTTTTTTTAGAGATGAGGTCTCTCACTTGCTCAGGCTGGTTTCAAACTGGTGAGCTCAGGCAATCCACCCACCTTGGCCTCCCAGAGTATTAGGATTATAGGCATGAGCCACCGAGCCCAGCCCAAATGAAGAGTTTTTGTTAATACTTATGGTTTTAATAGAGCATGGAAAAAAAGGTATTTTTTAAAAAATTTGTTTTACTTTTTGAGACAGAATCTCACTCTGTTGCTCATGCTGTAGTGCGGTGGCCTGATCCTCGTTCACTGCAGCCTCAAACTTATAGCCTCAAGTGATTTGCCTGCCTCAGCCTCCTGAAGTGCTGGGATTACAGGTGTGAGCCATGTTTGTTTGTTTTAGAATAGTCAAGTGCAATAGTGAGAAGGGTGGAAAGAGTGCATACCAAGGAGTTCAATCTCTAACTCATTGTGAATAATCAATTGAGATAACTCACTACCTTCAGACTGGCCCCCAAGTAACTTTTTACTTCATCTATTGAATTAGGCATGGTGTCATCAGTAGACTTACTGCCAAAAAACTTTCTAAATTATTTAATTAAAGCTAACCAAATTAAATACTTCAGAATTACTTTTTTTAAAAAATAGAGGCAGGGCCTCTCTTGCGCAGTGTGGTCTTGAACTCTTGAGCTCAAGGAACCCTTCTGCCTCAGCCTCCCAGAGTGCTAGGCCAACTATTTTTAGAATCGATAATTTGAAGTTTCTAAAGTGAAACATAAATGTTCATCCATTAAGTATTTATTGAACACTTGTTCTAGATGGCATGGTTTTAGGGTGAACTAATAGACAAAAGTCCCTATTCTTTTTTTTTTTTTTTTTTGAGACAGAGCCTCAAGCTATCGCCCTGGGTAGAGTGCTATGGCATCACAGCTCACAGTAACCTCCAACTCTTGGGCATAAATGGTTCTCCTGCCTCAGCCTCCCAAGTAGCTGGGACTACAGGCGCCCACTACAACGCCTGGCTATTTTTTGGTTGCAGCCATGATTGTTGTTTGGCGGACCCGGGCTGGATTCGAACCCGCCAGCTTAGGTGTATGTGGCTGGCACCTTAGCCGCTTGAGCCACAGGTGCCGAGCCCAAAGTCCCCATTCTTCAAGCTCGTGTTCTAGTAGGGAAGAGAGACAATAAAAATCAGACAAAATGCTTTTGAAAGCTGAGGTAGAAGGATTGCTTGAGGCCAAGAGTTTAAAACCAGCTTGGGCAACATAGCAAGACCCTGTTTCTATAAAAAACTTAATAAAGTGAGCTAGTGGTGGTAGTACTCACCTAGAGTCCTAGCCGTTTGAGAGGCTGAGGCAGGAGGATCACTTGAGCCCAGGAGCTTGAGGTTATAGACAGCTATGATTTAGACCACTTAGGTGACAGGGTGAGACACTGTCTTTAAAGAGGAAAAAAAAATCAGGCAGATTTATAATGTTAGGTACTAATAAGTACTATGAGGAAAATAAAGCAGGGTGAAGAGATAAAGAGTGACAAAGTTGGAGTATAGGTGCTCCTTTAAGTGGCCCTTTGGGTGACATTTGAGCAGAGAACTGAATGACATGAAGGCGCATGCCGTGTGAACATTTGGGGGATGAGCTTTCCAAGGGGAAGGTATAGCAAGTGCAAAAGTCTCTTCAAGGATCTGCAAAAAGTCCCATCGTTTCCAGTTTGGCTGGAATCAGCTGCCCACTGCTAATTTGTATTAAATATTTAAAATACTATGATTAAATTCTTTGTTGTTAATGTTTCCTAATTCTTAAATTTCCTTCATTGTGACGTTTTTCTTTTTTAGGAAGATGTTGATCCTCAAAAGGTTGCATTTCTTCTGCGTAAACAGTGGACTTTATATAGTTTAACCCCCCTGTATAAATTCTCCTATACTAATCTCAAGGAGTATTCTAGACTTCTGAGTGCATTTATTGTTGCTGAAAAGCAAAAAGGACTTGCTGTTGAAGTGGGAGAAGACTTCAACATCAAAGTGATCTTCTCTACTCTCCTAGGAATGAAAGGAACACAAAGGGACTCCGAAGCATTTCTTGTCCAGGTATGGTATATAAGCAACACTTGCTTCTCAGGGGAAAAGAATCTGCATTTTTATTGGTTTGCAAACTGTTGTGATGTTTTCTTATTGCTTTAAAAATTCCTGAGCTTGTGATTTATAATGTATTTTATATCTTGTTTGGCTAAGTTAAATTAGATTTGACCACCTTAAAAACTTTTTTCTTTATAGGTAGGAAGTGTGTGTATACACCTATACACCATTGCACAGTATTTTAAATTGCACGTGAACTTTATGACCACCGTACACACACACACATACACATATAATCGTGTTTATTTAAAACACTTAGAAATACATAAAAGTACAAAAATTTTAAACATCATAGTTAACATTTTGTTATACATCTATTTGGTTGTCTGAATTTAGTCCCCACGCAATGATCCATGAAGATAATGATGTGTCTATATAGTCTTAAAATTGGGATCATACTGCCTATACTTTATTTTATTTTATTTTATTTTTTTTTGTAGAGACAGAGTCTCACTTTATTGCCCTTGGTAGAGTGCTGTGGTGTCACACAGCTCACAGCAACCTCCAACTCCTGGGCTTAGGGGATTCTCTTGCCTCAGCCTCCCGAGTAGCTGGGACTACAGGCGCCCGCCACAACGCCCGGCTATTTTACTGTTTTTTTGCAGTTCAACCGTGGCCGGGTTTGAACCCGCCACCTTTGGTATATGGGGCCAGCGCCCTACTCGATGAGCCACAGGCGCCACCCTGTTTTTTTATTTTTTATTTTGATTTTATCCTCATAAATTTTTTTTCCTTATTTTCTTTAATTGTATCTACCTATGATTCACGAAGTGAAAATAACTACACATTTGCCTGTCTTGATGTAATTAACTACTTTGGTGATAAGATGGATGCCTTTATAAATTAAGAATAAGAAACTTCCTATTCAACAGTCTTAATATATAAATCTTAAACCCAATACAGCAGTATAAAACTGGTTAAATATCCAACCCCCAGAGTGAAGGGCAGCAGTGTCTGGTGATCGACTTAAGATTTCTTGTTGAAAGGCATTAAGATCCAACGTAGGCCCTATATAGCTGGGGCTGTGGGATCAGTGAGATAGACTTGTGTGCCTATATCGTTGAGGATGTCTAAGTCAGGAAACTTAAATTTGATTTGTTTAGCTGTTTGGGGAGCTACAATATGGCAAGGCAGTAACAATGACCCCATGGAACCTAGATAGTATCCTCAGAAGTTTGGATGAGTATATAAAGACCTTGTCTGATGCCTTGTGGTGTTGGATAAAGGGCAACAGTGAATGGATTACAATCTGACCTGTTACATTATCTGGGGAGTAAAGAGTGCTGTTGGTCCAGGGAATAAATGTTGCTCGAACAAGATTGCAAGTACAGTATAACATCATTCTGCCACTTACAAGTCCAATTACATCATTTCACCATGTGGCAGTCTCTGTGAATTTTAACGGTCAGTAAGGGGCTGTGAGAGTAATACATTGTGCACCCCTCCCGCTGTGGCTTGGATAACTTGCAGATAATCTAGTGTGGGGTTCAGGATGTCCATCAGGTGTTGCTGAGTTGTATCACCGAGATTTGAAGACCCATGGTGTTTGGTTTTTCTCTCATCTTGTACACTGACTTGATGTAATTGAGCATCATGGTAAATCAGTGACTCCATCCATGGGATAAGAAGTGTGCAGATCTTCAGTGCTGACATGTCCGGGGTGATCAGATAGTTCACCCTTAACTAATCTTTTGATAAATGCATTTGTCGAAGAGGCAGACAGGAGCTCTTTTAAGTTTGTGGAGGCGAGTTGACATGAACCTGACACAATTTCTGTCTTGTTACAGCTGCTGCAGGCTTTGGGTTTCTGTGATCCACTTCTCTCCTGTCTCTGTACCCTTTTGTCCATCATCTGCAATCATGTTCTTAATTCAAATCCTAACCTACTTATAATAAACAATTGAAAATTGGTTTCAAGCTTATTGAATCATTATTTCTAGCAATGTAAGCACATCAAGCTATGACTCTTCCCTTAAGTACCCACATGTGCACATGTGGAGACATAGAAAGAGAAAGTTAGCCCTCCTAGCTTCTTTTCAATTGATTAAACCCTCCCATCCAGTAATTCTAAGAATTGTAAAGATCATGTTGTAATATCATTAATGCTTTCACCTCTCGAGGAACTTACCCTTTCTGCTCTCTAGAGTTTCTATGGCTACTTCTGCTTCCTGTTGTATTGCTATCACGTGATCCTGACTTGACTGGGTGTGTCTTGGTGGCTCTCCAGATCGAGCTCTACGCACATCTCTTCTGCTGCCAGCTCCACTGCCCACTCGTATGCTTCTTTCTGGAGTAGCTTGCTCATCCCAGCTGTCTGTCTTGGCTCTGTCAAGATGCTTCTAGGTCTCCCCTTGCTTGCTGCCTCACTTGAGGATCCTTTCTCTTCTGATTTTTCCATGTTGCCATCAAGGTCAACTAACCTGAGCTTGTCAGCAGGATTCATTAATGCTCTCAATGACTAATGATCAGTGACTTCTCTGGATGTTATGTCACCTCATAAATTTTCTAACATACTTCTTTATAGCATTTTTACTAATCAATATTGTAGATAATTTTCATGTCATTAGGAATTCTGTATTTTTGTAGCTTATATCTGTATAATTCTATAATTCTTCCAAGGGTGAAATTCCTAGAAGTAGAACTTTAGTAAAAAATATATAACATAATTACATACTGTGATACTTCATGCCAAGTTACTCTCAGAAATACAACATTTTACATTTCTTCCTGTAAGTAGTGTATAAAAGTAATAGGACTATATTTTGATTGTTAAAGAAACCGGATTTATTTTGTTTATTCTTCATGTCTGCTGCTTCTGTTTCTTCTAACTAATTTTAATCATTTATAAGCAAATCAAATTTTTTAAGCAGTTGAAAGGATTGATTTTTTTGTTTGTTTGTTTGTATAGATCAGAGGTCAGGAAACTATAACACGTAGGCCAAATCTAACTTGCTGCTTGTGTTAGAAATGAGATTTTGTGAGAAGATGGCTACTTTAATTTGCTTATTATTGTCTATGATGTTTTTGTCTACAATAGCAGAGTTGAGTACTTGCAACAGAAATCAGATTGCCTGCAAAGCCTGAAATGCTTACGATCTGACTTTTTACAGAAAAAGTTAGCTGATCCCTGATATAGGACATTGTATTAGCAAAGATCTCAAGATGCTCTAAGATTAGGGTTAGCCTAAATAGCAATGGATTAAACAGAGTAATTTAAAGAGGTTTATTTGTTTTATTTTTTAAAAAGGTATCTGAAGTAAGCTGTCCAAGGTGGTGTGATGCTTGATGACATCATTAGTAATCTCAGCTTCTTCTTTCTTTTCTGTCATCCTTAGTGCACGGCGTCCATTCTCAAAGTCCCTTTATAGTCTGAGATGTCTTCTGGAACTCTCAACATTATATTCAAGTTCTAGTCAGGATGTATGATGAAGTTGAGAAGGACAAATAGGGTACCTGACAGAGAATAAATCTTTCTGACACCCAGTAACTTCTGTATATATCCTAGGTGGAAGGGAGGCTAGGAAAAACTTATTTTAGTGTATACCGCATCACCTCAAGTAAAGGGACTGTTTTATTGTAGGAAGAAAATCGGACACTGGATAGACTGGTAAAACAGATAAAACAGCTGATAGTCAGGAAACTTTCATGACTTGGATATCATCAGTCAAGCAAGTATTGTGAGGATTTTTTTTTTGACACGGAGTTTTAAGCTGTCACCCTGGGTAGAGTGACATGGTGTCAGAACTCACAGCAACCTCCAACTCGGGCTCAAGCAGATCCTCTTGCATCAATTTTTCTATTTTTAGTAGAGATGGGGATCTCGCTTTTGCTCAGGCTGGTCTTGAACTCACGAGCTTAAGCAGTCCACTCACCTTGGCCACCTAAAGTGCTAGTATTATAGAACCTCTTAAATTCTTGATAGTGTTCTAATAGTTTTCAAACAGGATTATAGGACTCTTTTTTGTTTGTTTGTTTTTGGAGGAGACCAAGTCTTAAGCTGTTGACCAGGCTAGACTGCCATGGCCTCAGCCTAGCTCACAGCAACCTCAAACTTCTGTGTTCAAGCGATCCTCCTGCCTCAGCCTCCCGAATAGCTGTGACTTCAGGTACCTGCCACAACACCTGGCTAATTTTTCTATTTTTAGAATAGACAGGGTCTTGCTCTTGCTTGGGCTGGTCTCAAACTCTTGAGCTCAAGCAATCCTCTTGCCTCGGCCTTCCAGATGCTAGGATTACAGGCATGAGCCACTATGCCCTACCAGGGTTATAGGACTCTTAAAGTTATGACAGTGTGGTTAATAGATCTGAGCTTTAGGGTATTTGACAGGCTTTCAAAATTTCACGAACAAGAGGAGCAATAAGGCAAATGTAACTGTTTAAATGATCACCTCTAAAGGGATCTGATACAGGTCTGTGATCTTATCCTTGGCCTGGTCAATGTTTTAATAAAAACTTCTATGACTATCTGGAAGGTCTGTTTGTCATGTAATGTACAGATTTATAGTTTGAGTGGTTATCAGATGTAAATATAATCTAAGATCTGACACAATGAAACTATCTGAATGAATTGCATGGTGGGCCAAATTGAAAGAGGTTAAAGTTTTAGTAGGTGTAAGTTTATTTCCTTAATATAATTTGGGAGTGATTTACCTATTCACAGGAAAAATGAATCTATAAGTCTAATTAATATAAAGCTGTCAACTAAAAATCAGAAAACTGCAATCTGAGATTACATTATTAGGAGTATAGTCTAGGTTAAAGATGGTGATAGTCTTAAAATCAGGCCTTTTGAAGTAATTATATTAACTTATGACTCCTTTGCAGAAGAATTTCAGAGAAGAATGGCCAGAATGGTGAGAGAATGTATGTCATAGGAGGGATGATATTGAAGAAACTGAAGATGTTGAACTTGGTAGTTTATATGATAGGGGCCATCGACTATTTGAAGGGCCTTTTCTATGGAAGAGAGATTTGATTTGATTTGGTCTACTTGCTGAAAAGAAAGAAGTTGGACCAGTAGGCCCTAATATCTGAGAGAACATTTGACATTGACAGGAAGAGCTGCCTTAGGAAGTACTGGAATCTTGATCAGTGGACTAATTCAAGCATGTTGGATTTGGTGGCCTTTTATAGTCTTTTCTAAAGTTGAGATTGATTTTCCAGAGTACTACACCCGGTTATGTCATATTGGTGACATCTCCTATTTGTGTAAGAATATTGGGAGAAAGGACAATTTTGTTTTGATAAATCCTAATAATGATTAGGGAGGTTATTCCCTCTGTGTTCTTTGGCACAAAATATATGAGATCATCTTGCTTTTAATGAACTAATTTTGAGATGATAATTTAGGAGTAAATGTACTTTTGAACTTAACCTGTTTTACTTTCCTTTATAGATTCTCTCAAAATCTCAATTGTCATCTGAGAACAGAGAAGGTAAAGTGTTGTGGACTGGTTGGTTCTGTTGTATGTTTGGAGATAGTCTTCTGGAGACTGTTTCAGAAGATTTCACCTGTCTACCTTTATTCCTTGCAAATGGAGCAGAGTCCAATACAGCTTTAATTGGAACTTGGTTTCAGAAGACCTTCGACTGTTATTTTAGTCCTTTAGCAATCAATGCGTTTAATCTTTCCTGGCTGGCTGCTTTGTGGACTGCATGCAAAATGGATCATTATATGGCTACTACTGAATTTCTTTGGTCTGTACCCTGTAACCCTCAAAGTCTGGACATTTCTTATGCAATACATCCAGAGGATGCAAAAGCTTTGTGGGACAGTATCCACAAAACACCTGGGGAGGTAACACAGGAGGAAGTTGACTTATTCATGGACTGCCTTTATTCACATTTTTATAGGCATTTCAAAATTCATTTATCAGCCACAAGGTTGGTTCGTGTTTCAACATCTGTAGCTTCAGCACATACTGATGGAAGAATAAAGGTTAGTTTGAACAAATCTAGTTAAGTAATTTTTCCTTATCGTTGCAGAGTTTTCAGAGTATACAATGATTGTATTGTCTACATTGAAGAGACAGATTTGAATGTATGCCAGTTCAAGAAAGTAGAACGACTTTATTTTATGCTTTATAAAGATGTTGTTTTATATTCTACAAAGTGCTTATCATAAGAAGTATCAGAAATAAACTGAAAATTGGCTCCTAAAATCTTATTAAAATACACAGCTACAATATACACTCAGTGAATGTTTCTTATGCTCTTGTCACTGTACTAGGAGTTTAATAGATCTTAATTCTAATCTTTAAAGCAACCTTGTAGTTAGCTGTTTTTATCCACAGTTTATTTTAAAACATGGAAGCTGAGACCAAGATTGGTTTTTTTTTTTTGAGACAGAGCCTTAAGCTGTCACCCTGGATAGAGTGCTGTGGCATCACAGCTCACAGCAACCTCCAATTCCTAGGCTCAAGCAAGTCTCTTGCCTCCGCCTCCCAAGTAGCTGGGACTACAGGTGCCTGCCACAACACCCAGCCAGTTTTTGGTTGCAGCTATCGTTGTTTGGCAGGCCCGGGCTGGATTCGAACCCGCCAGCTCAGGTGTACGTGGCTGGCACCTTAGCCCGTTGAGCCACAGGTGCCGAGCCCCAAGATAGGTTTAAGTGACAAGGAAGATACCTGGTAAGATGAAGAGTTAAGATTTGAACTCATCTCTTAGGTTCCAAGAAGTCCATGCTTGATCTTCAAGAATTATGCTCATGCTTTTCAAACTGGGAGTCACAGTGCAATAGTAGGTTGGGAAATAATTTTGATGGGAAGAGGCCAGCATTGAAAAACAAAAAGGCGAAGAAAAAGAATAGAAAACATAAAAATGATAATGTATTGCATGTGTTAAGCATGAACTAAATTGAAAAATTAGGCCAATGTACTACTGATCATTTAAATATCAAATTGCTTTATTATTATAATAATATTCTAATTTTTAATTTTTTTTCAGATTCTGTGTCATAAATATCTTACTGGAGTGTTAGCATATTTGACAGAACTGGCAATTTCTCAAATTGACTGAGGCCTTGTGTGGACTGTAAGTTATGGATTATATGTGGTATGCTCTTTTCTCGTTGATTATTCGCCTAATTGCTATTTTGAAAGAGACTTCAGGAGAAATGGGCATCTTTCTCTGCATCTGTTTTTTCCACTGTGCCTTTGGATTTGCTGGGAGGGAAGCCAAGAGGATCTAGAAGAACAAAGAATGCAGTTGAAGAACCACTGTGAGGTGGTTGTTATAGTTGTGATTATCCAGCATGCCACTCTTTGGAAAATGCTGTGTGTATGGCCAGGCATGGTGGCTCATGCCTGTAATCCTTGCACTCTGGGAGGCTGAGGCAGGAGGATTATTATCCAGGAATCTGAGGTTGATGTGAGGTATGCTGACACCACGGCACTCTGGCCTGGGCAATACAGTGAGACTCTTGTCTCAAAAAAAAAAAAAAAGAAAATGTTGAGTTGTTAATTTGTTGGTCATCTTTTAAAAGTATAAATATATATAATGTTTATTATGTCAAACTTTTAGGACTTAAATGAGGTGTGTCTAATTTTGAGTGTTTCTCATTTGGTCTTTAAAACCATTGATCCCTTTTAAGCATTTTAAACTTGAATTCACAAAGAATTCTGTCTTCTAAAGACATTTTCCTAGTTTCACTTCCTTTTAGATAACTGACAGTCAAAATCTCCTCAAACAGAAACTAAAGATTAATAATATAGATTTTACCACTAATATGCTTCTGTTTTTAATACTTTCCAACTTCTGCTGCAATATTGAATTATATGTTTACTTTTAAGATGAAGCATTGTGTTTATTTCAATTAGTATTTCAGTAGTGGGAAGTGGTAAGCTTTTTCTGTACCATAAAGAGTACAAACCAACAATTATACAGAATCATACAAATTGTAGAGTTGAAAGGCACTTATGAGCCCCTTTTGAGGCCAGAGTTTATTATGTTTAACTTTCATAGTTAGCACAGTGCTAACGAGGGACAGCACTAGAGCACATGTTTAGCACAGTGCTTTGTAGGTATCTCTACAGTAAATGAATTTTAACCAGTTCTTCCACTTTACAGATAAAAAGTGTGAGATCACGCAACTTGAAAGAGACTTGCCTGTGATGTTATATGTAAATTCCTCTTTATCGAGTATAAGATTTTTTTTTTTTGAGACGGAGCCTCAAGCTGTTGCTCTGGATAGAGTGCTGTGGCATCACAGCTCACAGCAACCTCCAACTCCTAGGCTCAAGCGATTCTCCTGCCTCCGCCTCCCAAAAAGCTGGGACTACAGGCACCTGGCACAGCGCCCAGCTATTTTTCTGGTTGCAGCTGTTACTACTGTTTGGCGAGCCCGGGCTGGATTCGAACCCACCAGCTCAAGCGTATGTGGCTGGTGCCTTAGCTGCTTGAACCACAGGTGCCCAGCCAAAAGCATAAGATTTTTATTTTACTTTAGAAACAGTGTTTTTAAAAATCTTGTTTGAAAGAAAGTATTTAATTGGCTACCATTCTCAAAACTTCTGATATTATTTCAAATATAGTAGGAGCAGCAGAGATAGTAGTAAAGCATGTGCTTTGGAGTCAGATATTCCTTCCCTCAACTGATATTTAACTCTTTATGCTTAGATTGAGTAATAGGGATATAGGAGTGAAGAACACAAAAAAGGTCCCTGTCCTATGGAAATTTTATTCAAGAGAAGGAAAGACAAAAGATAAATAATTTCAGATGGAGACAAATGCTATGAAGAAAATAAGGCAGCACAACATGAAAAAGAGTGACTGAACTGGGGCCCGCCTTATATACAGTAGTCAAAGATGTTCTCTCTGAGGATATGATATTTGAGCTGAGTCCTAAACGATGAGCAGGAAACTATGTGAAGATCTGAGGAAGAGTGCACTAGGCAGGTAAAATGACAAGAACAAAGGCCTTGAGAGCTTGGCTTCTGTGAGAAATAAAGTCTCTGTGGCTGAAACATAGTGAATAAGGGCGTATGAGGTAGTATGAGATGAAATCGAAGAGGTTGTGCAGCAAAGACTTCTTCCGTGGTATAGTATCTCCCAATTTTTGGCTAGGCACCTGGCTGCCAAGAATAAAGATGATGTTTTCCAGCCTTTTTGTTTTTTTGTGGGGGGGACAGAGTCTCATTATATCTCTCTGGGTAGAGTGGTGTGGTGTCACAGCTCACAGCAACCTGAAACTCATGGGCTTAAGCTATTCTCTTGCCTCAGCCTCCCAAGTAGCTGGGACTACAGGCATCCGGCTATGTTTGGTTGTAGTTGTCATTGTTGTTTGGCAGGCCCAGTTGTAGTTGTCCTTGTTTGGCAGGGCTGGGTTTGAACCCGCCAGCTCTAGTGTATGTGGCAGGCGCCAAACCTTTCTAGCCTTTCTTACAGGTAGGTATAGTCATACGAATAAATTATGACTCATGGGATAAGAATGAAAGTGTCATGTAGAGAGCTTCCAAGAATTTTCCTTAAAAACCAGCTGTCATGTACTCTTAATCCCTTCTTCCAACTTTGCTGCCTGGAACATTGATATGATGACTGGTACTTTTGTTGTTCTCTTAGGTCATGGGGATGAGGATCAGGTTCTAGGGATGGCAGAGCACGGTCTGGGAGGAGCTTGTGCTCTGAGGAGTTCTTGAAGCTGAACCACAATGCCACCCTTGCACAGTCTTTTTCCAGACTTATTTGTCAGAGAAGTAAACTTTTGCCTTAAGTTACTGTGATTTTAGGCCTCTGTTGCTCATAGCTAAACCTAATCCTAACTTGATACAGAAGCAAGATCCACATGATCTAAGTTTTTATAGGTACTGTGAAGAGATTGGATTTTATTCTAGATGCAGTGGGAAGCTACTGAATGATTTTAAGCAGGTCAGTAATATGAATCAATTTGTATTTTGTAAGTTTTTATAAGACATAAGGGAGAGGCTCGGCGCCTGTGTACACCTGAGCTGGCAGGTTCGAATCCAGCCCGGGCCCGCCAAACAACAATGACGGCTGCAACCAAAAAAAAAAAAAAAGGCATAAGGGAGAGGGTTGGTGCTTGTAGCACAGTGGTTTCAGCGCCAGCCACATGCACCGAGGCTGGTGGGTTTGAACCCGGCCTGGGCCAGCTAAACAACAATGACAACTGCAACAACAACAACAAAATAGCTGGGTGTTGTGAGCGCCTGTAGTCCCAGCTACTTGGGAGGCTGAAGTAAGAGAATCATTTAAGCCCCAGAGTTTGAGGTTGCTGTGAGCTGTGATGCCACTGTACTCTACCGAGGGCAACATACTGAGACTCTGTCTAAAAAAAAAAAAAAAAACAAAGATAAGGGAGAGTAAGTTGTAGGTAAACAAGAGTGGGAGAGGGGAAATAGGTGAAAGATTATTACAAATGATATGGCCCCTATGGAGAAGTTAGCAGTATTGTGCCACGCTGGTGTGTACCTGTAGTCCCAGCAACTTGGAAGCTGAGGTAGGATGATCACTTGAGCCCAGAAGTTTGAGGCTGCAGTGAGTTACTGCACTCCAGCTTGGGTGACAGAGCGAGACCCTATCTCTATTTAAAAAACAAAACAAAAATTAGCAATATTGAGCAAAATTATGTATGCATTTGCCTCTGATCAGCAATTCTATTTCTAGGGTTCTATCCCACAAATTCACTGGCAAAAAAGTACACAATCTAAGGTTATTTATTAAAACAGTTCTTCATAATAGCAAACCTGAAAACAATTCAAATGTCCATTAGAAGGGCCTGATTGAATCAACTATGGTACAGCTACAGAAAGAATTAATACTCTGCAACTATAAAAAAGATTGAGGAAGGTACTTACACACTGCCATGGAATGATCTCCAAGATACGGTGTTATGTTAAAGAGTAATATGTAGGGACAGAGTGTACAGTATGCTATTTTTTATGTAAGGAATGAGGGAAATATGAGTATGTGTGTATATTTCCTTATGCTCAAAGAACAATGGAAAGATAAACAAAAAAACTAATACATGTGTTTACTTATAGTGAGAAGTAGAGGGGATAGAAATGGAAGTTAAGATTTACTTGCATGTTCCTTGTTTGTACTAATAGTTTGAAACTATATAAGTTTTATGTAATTATGAAACAAAATTAGATCAAGAAGGAAAAAACAAAACAATCCTCAAAAATTGAGAACAAGCCCAGCTATAGTGAGTTCGTGGCATAATCACACAAATAATTTTTTTTTTTAGTATTTTCTAAATTTTACGTTTAGTTTTAGAGACAGGGTCCTGCTGTGTTACCCAGGCTGGTTTTGGCATCTTAAAATTACAGTATTTTGATTTTATATTCTAGTGTATTTTGACTCTATCCTAGGAAGAGAAGAGTGGCAAAGAAATTATATTCGGTTACCTTATCATTGATAATATTGGTATTGCTATTTTTCCACTATTTATAATAAGATAAAACATGTAACTATGTCAACTTTAGGAACCAAGATTTTCAGTGCAACAGATAGACAGTTATAAAATCAGACAAGTAGAAACTTAGTGATATTAAATTTTAATTGATAATATGAGAATTTATTTTTGAAGGAAAATGATAGTTTTTAATTTTGATGACATCCAATTTGCCAATTTATTTCTTTTTTTGCTTGTACTTTTGGTGTTGAATCTAAGAAATCATTATTTAACTCAAGGTGTGAAAGATTTACTCACATCTTCTAAAAGTTTTTTAATTTTAGCTTTTAAATTTAAGTCTGTTATTCATTTTGAGTTAATGTTCAGTGTATGGTGTGAGGTCAGGGTCTAAATTATCCTTTTGCATGTGGATAGTTGTTTTGTCACCTTTTGTTGAAAAGACTATTGTATTCCCATTTAATTGTTGTGCCACTTTTTCCAAAAATCAATTGGCCATGGATGTTTGAGTTTATTTCTCCACTTTCAATTCTATTTCTTTGATCTATAAGTCAGTTCTAATGCCAGTACTACACTGTCTTGATGACTGCAGCTTTGTAGTGAGTTTTGAAATTAGGAAAGGGGAAACCTGTCTTTTTTTTTTTGTCTGCTTTTTTTTTAAGATTATTTGGCTTTTCTTGGTCTTTTGCAATTCTAAGAATTTCAGGAGTAGTTTGTCAATCTGCAAAAAGGCTATCTGGGATTTTGATAGTGATTATATTGAATCCGTAGATCAATTTGGGTGGTGGTGATGCTGTCATATGCTGTCATAATCATAAGATACTAAGTCTTTCAGTCTATGAACAAGGGATGTCTTCCCATTTACTTAAATCTTAAGTATTTTATTCTTTTAGATGCTGTTGAGAATGGAATTGTTTTCTTAATTTCATTTTGAAATTGTTTGCTGTAAATGTGTAGACATACAATTGATTTGGCATATTGCTCTTGTATCCTGTGACCTTATTGAATTTGTTTATTCTAGTAGTTTTTCACTGAATTTTGGGGGGTTTTCTGTCATCTGTGAATAAAAACAGTTTTACTTCTTAATTTTCTATTTGTTTTTTGCTGTCAAATTGCTTTGGCTATATATAATCTTTAGTACGAAAGTCAACAGAAGTCCCTGTAATCCTGTACCTGTCCCTAAGGTATCATTTTTAAGCTGTCAGTCATTAATAGCTGCAAAATATTTAGTTGAAAGATTGATGGGACACTTCATAATGAACGTAGCTGATAATTCCTGAACCTACTGTCCACTCTTAGTATCTCTTGTACTGAGATAGTACATATGTTCTGATTGATGCAATGGAACAGCCATAAAATATTTCTAATAAAACTTTTAATATGAAACACTAAAAATCCTCAAAGAAAGCATAGGGAAAACACTGGAAGATATTGGCCTGGGGAAAGACTTTATGAAGAAGACTGCCATGGCAATAACAACAACAGCAATAATAAACAAGTGGGACTTAATTAAACTAAAAAGCATCTGTACAGCTAAGGAGACAACAACCAAAGCAAATAGACAACCTACCCAATGGGAAAGGATATTTGCACATTTTGAATCAGACAAAAGCTTAATAACTAGGATCTATAGAGAACTTAAATTAATCCACATGGAAAAAGCCAACCATCCCATACATCAATGGGGAAGAGAGATGAACAGAACCTTCTCTGAAGAAGACAGATGAATGGCTAGCAAACATATGAAAAAATGCTCATCATCACTAATTATTAGAGAATTGCAAATTAAAACCACCCTGAGATATCATCTAACCCCAGCAAGAATGGCCCATATAACAAAATCTCAAAACTGCAGATGCTGGCATGGATGTGGAAATAAAGGAACACTTTTACACTGCTGGTGGGACTGCAAACTAATATAACCTTTTTGGAAGGAAGTATGGAGAAACCTCAAAGAACTCAAGCTAGACCTCCCGTTTGATCCTGCAATCCCATTAACAGGGCATCTATCCAGAAGAAAAAAAAAAAAAACTTTTTATTATAAAAACACTTGTACTAGACTGTTTATCTCAGCTCAGTTTGCAATCGCTAAAATGTGGAAACAGCCTAAATGCCCCTCAACCCAGGAGTGGATTGGCAAGCTGTGGTATTTGTATGCCATGGAATGCTATTCAGCCATTAAAAAAATGGAGATTTTGCAGCATTTGTATTAACTTGGATGGAGGTGGAACACATTATTTTTAATGAAGCATCTCAGGGATGGAGAAGCATGAATCCTGTGTATTCAACTTTGATGTGAGGACAATTAATGACACAGTGGGGGGTGGGAAAGGGGACAGCAGAGAGAGAGGAGGAGGAGGGAGGGCGTGAGGGAAAGGAAAAGGAAAAAAAAATAGCGACTAATTCTCACACAAATTGGATTTAATTTTGACCGAAGTACATTATTTGAAAAATAATTTTTAATTCAACTTGTTACTATGTTATTTAGATATTGCATCCTCATTTATAAGTGAAATATGTTTGTTATTTCCCTTTATAATATGTTTTTTCCAACTTTAATATCAAGTATATCCAGATGAAGTAGAATGATTTTGAACTATTTTTTCTTTTTTCTATTGTCTATAAGATTTGGCATGATCTATTTTTTGAAATTATCTTCTATTTTTATTTATAAATACTAGTTGTCTATTTTTTGAGACTTTGGGGGAAAAAAAAAGTTAACTGATGACTCCATACTGAACCTCAAAGTCAAAGCATTCTATGATAGACATACTTTTATCTGACAATGTGAATGTTACTTTTTTTGCATTATTATTATTGCTCAATATTTCATTGCAGCAATCATCTGATTTCTTTTCTGAATGAATCTTCGTTTGTTCTTTACAAGGTTTTTGTTTCTAGTCCTTATCTTAAACATTGTGATTGTTATTAAATTTTAAGCCTTTTTAATTTTGTGAAGGCAAAAAGTGGAAACCAAGTAAACACATGTATATGTATAGAGAAAATAGAGAAATAGAAGTTTAACTATGTCACAATGGGGACACACACAGTAGACACTATAGAAGAATTTCCAAAATGATAGGGTGTCGGGACCTCTATGGCCTGTTCTCTCTATGGCCTGGTCTCTGTCACCGCAGGAAGGAACCAGGCGTGACACAGATTAAAAGTACAAGCTTGCAGGAGGTGGGCTAACCTTAGTTGCAGGGTAGCCCCGAGCCCCCCCCCCACCCGCAACAGCTATTTATTAAGGTTATACACAACAGGTGTGGAGAGTTAAGGTAATTGACCTAAACAGGTGTGGAGAGTTCAGGTAATTACATATGAGGGCTGCCCGCCTAAGGATTGCCACGTGCTCGCCTCACTTGTTCTTTCCCCACAACCTTCATGAAGAACATACTAAGCATCAATGTTTAACACATGCTTACTAGTGAGTGACCGACCTTGTCTCATTCCGGAACGCTGAGTTACTTGGGGGATTGCCCCTGAGACAGGAACCATCTCTAGGCTTGCCAGGAGACTGTCCTGTTCTCAGCGTTTCCTTTTAAAATGATAAGAATCAGTAACCGTCCTTTGCAAGCATGGTATCCGGTCCTCTACAATAGGGCAAAGGAACAAAAAAGAAATTTGACCATGTAAGCAAAAAGAAGGACAGGAAAAAAAGAAGAAAACTCCTAAGTATAATACTAAACATCAAATAAGAGGATAATTAGGGAAATTTCAATATTGACTGGGTATTAGACAATATTAAGGAACTGGTAATTTTATCACATGTGATAAAGTTATAGACCTTGTCAAATATTCTTTCTTTAATTTTCTTTTTTATTGTTTCTTAAACTGTAGCTCTCAGATCTTAAGTCTGTTAAATATTCAAGTGTGGGTGAAATATAGTCATAAAACACTTAACAAAGGAGGTATGTTCTGAGAAGTGTGCTGGCACAGTGGCTCACACCTGTAATCCCAGCACTCTGGGAGGCTGAGGTGAGTGGATTGCCTGAGCTCAGGAGTTAGACCAGCCTGAGCAAGAGCGAGACCCTGTCTCTAAAAAAAAGCCAAGCATTGTAGCAGGCGCCTCTAATCCCAGCTACCTGGGAGGCTGAGGCAAGAGGATTGCTTGAGCCTAAAGAGTTTGAGGTTGCTGTGAACTACAATGCTATGGCACTCTACCAAGGGTGATTGAGTGAGATTTTTGTCTCCAAAAAAAAAAAAAAGAAAGAAATGTGCTGTTAGGTGCTTTCATTGTTGTGTGATCACAGAGGGCAGTAACAAACCCAGATGGACAGCCTTACACACATAGGCTGTATGGGTTTAGCCTATTGCTCTAGGCTACAAACCTGTCAGCATGTTACTATCCTGAATATCGTAGACAGTTGTAACATATGGTTAAGTATTTGTGTATCTAAACATTTCTAAACATAGAAAACGCACCATAAAAATATGGTATCATAATCTTAGGAACCACGGTTATATTTGGCTGTCATCAAAATGTCATGAAGTGCATGACTTTAACATGATGCCTGGGATTTGCTTTAAAATACTCCATTGATGATGGGGAGGAGAAGAAAGAGTGGGAGGAGATAGATGAAACAACATTAACAAAATACTGATAATTTCTGAAGGTGGATGGGGGATGCAAGGAGGTTCATGGGTTTGTTATAATTCTATTTTCATGCATTTGCATTTCCTAGAGCCTGAAAGATATGAGAGAAAGATACCCAAGATAAAAGCTACGGTCTTTTGTCTTATTTTTTTTTCTTTCTTTTGAGACAGAGTCTAGCTCTGTCACTCCAGCTAGAGTGCAGTGATGTAAATGTAGCTCACTATAGCCTCAAACTCCTGGGCTCAAGTAATCCTCTTCCCTTAAGCCTCCTGAGTAGCTGGGACTACAGGCACATGCCACTGCATCTTGCTCATTTTTCCATTTTTTGTAAAGATGGGATCTTGTTCTTGCTCAGGTTGGTCTCAAACTCCTAAGATCAAGTGATCCTCCTGCTTCGGCCTCCCAGAGTACTAGGCTTACAGGCTTGAGCCCCTGTGCCTGAGTCTTTTTTAACCTATTTTGGAAGTGACATACCATCCCCCTCTTTTTTAACAGACTATTTTTAGAGTAGTTTTAAGTTCACAACAGAATTCAGCGGAAGATAACAGAGATTTCCCTGTGCCCCCACCCTTTGTCAATGTCCCCCACCAGAGTTCCTGGCATCGCTTTTGCCGCATATTAGAACAGACCACCTCTGGTGCAGTGTGGGAGAGGATCACACAGGTGTGTGAATACCAAAAGGCAGAGATCATGGACCACACCCTCCCAGAATAAGACTTTCTGAAATAAAGCTTTAGAGATGAAACCTGAGAGAAAACTATTGGGATGAAAGGCCTTTTATCATGGTGCCTACTTACTTCTGTCTTATTCCTGGACTCTGCCTTTTTTTCTCTATTCTGAAAGCAGACTGCTTTGATTTCTGACCACTATATGCTGCCTCACTGCCTCTGTTGTGCATGTCTTGCAAATACTCTGTCTGCCTGGAATGTCCTTCACCTGACCTTGCGAGGATTGTATTCTTTTTTTTTTTGAGTCAGAGCCTTAAGCTGTCACCCTGGATAGAGTGCCATGGCATCACAGCTCACAGCAACCTCCAATTCCTGGGCTCAAGCGAGTCTCCTGCCTCCGCCTCCCAAGTAGCTGGGTCTACAGGCGCCCGCCACAACGCCCGGCCATTTTTTGGTTGCAGCCGTCATTGTTGTTTGGCGGGCCTGGGCTGGATTCAAACCCACCAGCTCAGGTGTACGTGGCTGGCGCCTTAGCCCGTTGAGCCACAGGCGCTGAGCCTGTATTCTTTTTTTAAGTTTTTATGACATTTAGGTTTACAAAATCAGAATACCTTGCATTTGTTGTAGATGAACATGCTGTGGCCAAGGTAGATGGGCCCTGAAAAGAGACAACACCAACCAAACACCAAGCTTGAGAGGAAGTTTGTGTGGAATGTCTTTTCCTTTTCTTGTCCACTTAACAAAACTGCTACTGTTTTACAAACCTTTCTCAGGCATAACTTCTTTTCTAATCACTTTTTCTAATCCTCATCAGGCCAGGCTATTAAATCATTCCTCCTGAGCTATGTAAATAATCAGATTACTGCATATTTTATATTGCAATGGATTATTTAAAAAATTATTTCACTTATTACCTGAAGCTTGTTTTTAAACCATTTTCTAAGTGAAAATTTTAAGTGTGCACACAAAAATAGAGTATAATTAATGTCCATTGTATTTGTAACCCAACTCTATGTTCAATTTATTTCATCCATATTCTCATTCTTATCTTCCCAACCCCTTAAATTATTTAATCCATAAATAATATTTCATCTATATCTCTAAAAAATAGGGGCTCACAAAACAATTACAATACTATCATTCCTGAAAAATTTTGTAATAATTCCGTAATATTAAATTATCCAGTTAGAGATCAAATTTCCTTGATTGCCTCAAAATTGTTTATAGTTGGATTTGCTTGGAAAAGTATCAAGGTAAGCTTTATATACTTGCATTTAGTTGATATAAATCTTAAATTCCTTTTAATCTGTTTCTTCCTCTCCATTTTTTCCCCTTGCATTTCAGTTTTTGAAGAAACTGAATTAGTTGTCCTATAGTTTCCCATACTCTGGATTTTGCTTGTTGAATCCCTGTGAATTAATCTGTGTATCTATTCTCCTATATTTTCTGTAAATTGGAAGATTTAGGTCAGCTCTCAAGCTTTTTTGCCTTGAGATATGTTGGTAGTCTCAAAAGTTATGGAGGATGCAAAGTGCTTTTGTTTATGTGGATTATATCTAGTGATTTACCATAGGAAGTTAAAACAGAAATTGAAGAAATATTTATTAGTACATTAAAAATAAACCTATTACATGTTAACATACATGTAAGAATAAAAATAACAATTTTTTCAAAACAAAAAATTAGTGATGAGTTGCATTCTTTTACATTTTTGTACATCCTATAATTTCAGCTTAACAGAAAGCAGTTGGATTCTCATCTGCTTCTGCATTCAGTCTTTTGCAATATATTATTTTGATTGAAGTATGTGAGGGAAATATGGCTTGCACAAATATGAAATTGGGAGGATTATTTTAGTACTTTTTTTGATAATTATGGATATTCTTCTTGATGCTACTCCAAAATTTGACAAGTGATTGCTGAAATCTGAAATCCTATCTGGACCTTTCACACTGTTCCCATAAGATCATTGGTCTTGCACTTTGGATGCATTAATCATTTAGAAAAACTGGTTCCATGAATTATGCAAATCTACCTGTTGACACAGTTCACTATACAATGTAAAAAAATGACATTCATCAGCGTCATCACCAATTTCATCAGAAAAACCTTTAAGTGTGAAACTCACAGTGGTTGACACAGCTTTAAAATTTTTATTGCTTTACTAAGGACATTTTTGTATTTTAAAGAGATATGTAAAGGCTTGCTATGTTATCTAGGCTGGTCTCAAACTCCTGGACTCAAAAGATCCTCCTGTCTCAGTCTCCTAACTAGCTGGGATTATAGGCATGAGCCACTGACCCCAGCAAGGACATTCTTAAACAAATTAAAAATAAATTGCAAATCTTTGGTGGTAAAGAATACTATATCTAGTTATATAGTTTGGTGCTATTGCCTTGGTTTGTGCTAAGGCACCAGCAGTTTTACCCACCATTGCTTTACACCATTAGTGCAAATGTCACCACAGTAAAAAAGGGAACAATTACTAACAAAATAGCTTTGACTCAGATACTCTGAAAAAATCTTGGGCCCTCAGGGGTTCACAGACCACATTTTGAGAACCAATGATTTAGAAACTGATCAAAGTCAGGTTTGAAACTAAGCTTTTTTGAAGGCAGGTAATGCCTTACTGAAAGTCCAAATGTTCATTGATCTAAATTCACACTTAAAATATGTGTCCTCTTTTCCCAGGAATTCAGACTTAAAAATGCAAACATTCTTAAACATCCTTTGTAGGGTAAGGGTATTAATAAGTTAATGACTGTTATTGGAGTAACCTCAAATATGTAATGTTAGCTCAAGGAATACCATCCCTTTTTTCCATTTAAAAGAATCTAAGTTGACTTGGTGCCTGTGGCTCTAAAGGGCTAAGGCGCCAGCCAGGTACACCTAAGCTGGTGGGTTCGAATCCAGCCCAGGCCCGCCAAATAACGATGGCTGCAACCAAAAAATGGCTGGGCGTTGTAGTGGGCGCCTGTAGTCCCAGCTACTTGGGAGGTGAAGGCAAGAGACTCGCTAGAGCCCAGGAATTGGAGGTTGCTGTGAGCTGTGATGCCACGGCACTCTACCCAGGGTGACAGCTTGAGGCTCTGTCTCAAAAAAAAAAAAAAAAAAGAATCTAAGTTTCTAATCTTAAGTGGCTAAATAACTGAAAGGTCACTATGAAGCACTGGCAAGACAGCTTAGTTAAGGAGTTTTGTCATTTTTAGGGACCTCTTATCGATCATTTCCAGAATAGAACCCTCAAAGCTATTTACAAAGCCAGATGTCACAAAATACTTGCACAATTAGACAGTAATACTTAGGTGTATGGGGCCGTTTTTGCCTCCTGCTGCTTCTCCTCTTGTGTATTTCTTTCCTTATCCTATTTTTTATTTTCATATTTGTTTTAATACAAAGTTTGAAAGTCTGCATATCTTGTTCAGCAGGGACCTGTCTTTTCACAGTGGCCAGGAAGTACTGCAATGTGGTTATTTGGAGGTAAAATATTATGGAATAAAACTGTGAAACAGTCATATGAAAAATAGGAATGTGTACAGAGTATGAAGAATTTGGAATCAGGGAATGGATTTGAGGTTCAGCTCCTACTTTGTTGTTTTAAATTTTCCGAGCTTTAGTGGATTTACTCCTAAGGGGGACTGCCAACCCAACCCCTGCCCAAACTTACTTGGGTTGTGGAAATAACAACACATATAAAATCACTTCTATTTTACAGCAGCCACCTTTTATAAAATACATCTCAATCAGTAATAAAATTGCATTGCCTTCAGTGGAAGAAAAATAACAAACTCTTATCAGGTGCCTGTGAAAACTTTGGCCAGTGCTGTAATTCCTGGATTGCAACTCCTGAATCACTGCCATGTGAATTGCTCCCACTGGGGACTTCCTGACTATTGGAAAGTCTAATCCCTAGGATTTTGTTCCTGTTATCATTCCTCTCCTTTTCCTTAATATATGCAATAGTAGACTCTTGGGAAATATGTGATTTTGCCTTGAAGACTGTTAATGATATACTATAGTAAGGATCTCATAAAAGTTTGTATATTTTTTACATGTTCATACCAGACTGACTTACAATAAATACTACTTAAAGTCTTGCCATGATATTTAGTTCCAGGCTATATTTCAAGTAAGCTTATAGTCAGAGTGTGGCAAAGAAAGGAAAATGGAATGGGAGTCTGGGAAACTGGACTAATATTAGTCCTATCATTAGTTGACTATTTAATCATAAGCAGGCTTTCTCGGTTTTTAGACTTACGTCAGTATAATCCAAACGGGTTTGGATTAAATGATAGAGACCTTCCAGCTCAGAACTGTATGATTCTAAGTCCTACGCCAGAAAATACATTTATAGGTTAGGTAATATATAAGGTATATAATAACAATTCCTAATTCTAGCTGCCAATCCCTTTATTCCTTCAAGTTGGAAGCACGTGTAACTTTACATACAGGTAATGCAAATGATATAGAAACAGAAATTCAAATTAAATAGCAAAGGTACAAACATTAAAATTTTTTTTTATGGTAAGTACTACCTTTATTTGAAAAAGTTATACATGCTAGAAAAAAGCATAAATGATATATGTAAACAATTGTTTACCAAATACTTTTTTTCTTTGAAAAAGGTGCAAATGATCTTTAAATGTAAACACAAAAGTTGCCAAACATTTTTGTAGCAGGGGAAAGGGAGAAGGTTATTCCTTTTGGTTGTGATTTAAGGTCGTATTCAAAGATTTTGCTGCAAAATACATCGAAAAAAATTGGTCTATGAATACAATGAGAGGGAAAAAAATAAACTTTAACCATTGAAATTATCATTTTTTCTTAAAATATTTAATTTTTCACCAGAAAGTACAATTTGAGAGAAATGGTGACATGGCCTTGTAGAATGGAGATAGTGATGTATTGTTTGTAATAAAAGAATTAAAATTATTAATAAAATGCCTCAATTGGTTTTATACTCATTAACAGATACTATTACATGAACTGAAGAATTCATTCCCTTGGAGGCTGTTAGTAAGGTAAACTCAGCCTCACTAGGCCTGAACATCAAGTGTAAATTGCATAACAGAATTCACTTCTGGGAAGATGATTCTCCATGTTGGTCCTTGGTAGCAAGAAGGAAAGTTGCTTCAGTCAGTAACATTTCTGAGCAAAAACTCTTGCAGAGTTGCATGTGATTCTCTTGCGGGGATTCTCAAGACAGCATATGAGACTCATATACTGTGTTTATAGGAGGCACAGAGCAGAGCTCTAGATCTAGCAGAAACTCTATGAGAATATTGTGAAAAAAGACTAAATATAATGGAAAACAAGTTCATATAGAAGAAAACAAAACATGAAATTCCACTAATGAAAACTGTAGCCTCTGTGTTCTGGTCTTTATTCACTTAATATTCCTTCTGAATTCACACTAGTTAAAATGAGAGGTTTCCTTTTGTGTGTGTGTGTGCTTTTTCTCTCTCTTTTTTTTTTTTAGATTTTCAAGTCTGGTGCAAGAATAATGGTTAGCTGATATATTCTGCAGAACTATCATTATCACTGGTAATCCTTGTAACTAGGACTTAGGTGGATGAAGTGTCTAGAAATAACAACCAGATCATACACAGCCCTTCTGCCCTTATTGGTATTTTCAAACTTAAATCAAAACCTTAAAAACAAAGTCAGTTTTGCAGCTTGAAATTTTTTTTTCTTCTTTTTCTTTTTGTGGTTGGAAGGATAAGTTTCCCCACCCCCCAAAAAGCCCATGATAAATTAAAACCAAAAATAAATATTCTTCTGCACAGAGTTAGAAATTATTGTGCAAAGGTGGCATCTTGCAGGTGAAGTACTTTCATTGGATTTGTATTTCCATATGTTGAGGCACCAGCAAAGGATAAAATTTATTCTAATGTCTTCTCAAGCTGTATAAAGCTCCAAAGTCAAGCTCTCCAGAATGCAGGGAAGCATATGTAAGACTGTCTTCTGCATGTTCACCATATATGGGATTCACAATGTGTCATTTTAATAACTCCTACACCACCCCCTAAACGACGGTAATTCATCCCGCCATACAACCTGCAAAGGAAGAAACAAAATCAGATTTTCTTACTGGAAAAAAAGGCAGTGTTCTACAACTAAGATGTTAACCAAACACATTTCTATGTTTTATATCACAACTAATATTTCAGTTTAATACAAATATTTTCTCCATTTCAAAGATTAGGAGCTAGAATTGAGCATCAGTTAAGTAGCAGAATTATTTTAGACACTGACTGAAATACTCTTACTTATAGGACTCTATGTGAAGAAGACAGCATCAAATTCACTTTTTTCATCATATTCACTTTTTTCTGAGACAGAGTCTTGCTCTGTTGTCAATGGTTGAATGCAGTGGTGTCACTGTAGCTCACAGTAACCTCAAAATCCTGAGCTCAAGTGATTCTCCTGCCTCAGCCTCCTGAGTAGCTGGGACTATAGGTGAGCATTACCACACCCGGTTAATTTTTCCATTTTTTGTAGAGACAAAGTCTTCCTCTTGCTCAGGATGGTCTCAAAATCCTGGCCTCAAGCAATCCTCCCACCTCAGCCTCCCAGAGTGCTAGGATTACAAGCATGAGCCACCACACATGGCCCATATTTACTTTTTATATCAGAACTTTACAACTTTATACCTAGACTGGCTTCTACCAATTACACAGAATCATAATTTCTACATTCTTGTGTCTATTTCTGCTCATGGCTTATTATTTTCCCTTTGCCTAACATTCCTCAATTATTTATTTTTATCCCTTTGTCTTGTATGTACTTTTGTAAGCCTCCTCAAATCCTTTATGGAATAAAACTGGACGTGGTGAGTAAATAAAATCACCATCTAGTTTGTGACATGTAACCAAGATCAACTTTAAAATTAAGGATTTCCAGCTAGATGCAGTGGCTCATGCCTGTAATCCCAGCACTTTGGGAGGCTAAAGCTAGAGGATCACTTGAGGCCAGGAGTTCAAGACCAGCCTGAGCAACATAATGAGACAAACCCCAGAAAATTAGCTGGTGTCTACAAAACCCAGAAAATTAGCTGGGCAAGATAGTGCATGCTTTGCAGTCCTAGCTACTCAGGAGGCTGAGGCAGGAGGATTGCTTGGGCCCAGGAGTTCTAGGTTGCAGTGAGCCTCTGCACTCCAGCCCAGGCAACAGAGTGACAGCCTGTCTCAAAAAAAAAAAAAAAAAACGTAGTAAGGACTTTCATGGAAGAATAATACTAGATCTTAAATCAACTGTGAGGTAAAATTGGTTTTAAGTTTGGGATATGTAACTGCAAAAATTTGGATGTTAATCTCTCAACAGATGATACTCAAGAATATTACTTTGTAGTATATTATTAATTCTATTTAGTGACAGTTACTGAGAATTCCTTAGATAAGATTATAGTGATTAAGTGGGCAAAAGTAAAATTGGCTATCTTCCCAAATTATGCTTATTGAAAATTTCCACTAAAAATAGAAAGCTGTACATGGAAGAAAACATCCTACAAGTGGGAGCCTCCTTCCTATTATCTATCTATTATCTCTATTAGGTCTTTTTAAAATGCCACCTTTTCTTTCTTTGTTTTTTTTTGAGACAGAGCCTCAAGCTGTCACCCTGGATAGAGTGCTGTGGCATCACAGCTCACAGCAACCTCCAATTCCTGGGCTCAAGCGAGTCTCCTGCCTCCACCTCCCAAGTAGCTGGGACCACAGGTGCCCGCCACAACGCCCGGCCATTTTTTTGGTTGCAGCTGTCATTGTTTGGCGGGCCTGGGCTGGATTTGAATCCGCCAGCTCAGGTTTACGTGGCTGGCGCCCTAGCCGGTTGAGCCACAGGCGCCGAGCCTAAAATGCTACCTTTTCATTGAGGCCTTCTATGGCCACATTTTAAACAGACTCCCCTCCCCGTACTCCAGCCCCGCCCACACTTTGTCATAGCACTTCCACTTCCTGGTGTGACACTGTGTCTCCCTCACTTCAGTGCCAGCTCCAGGAGGGTAGGGAATGTTGTTTTATTCATTTTTGTATCTAGGGTCTAGAGCTTTCAGTAAATCTTAATGAATAGGGTTGTAATAATGTGATACAGGAGCCACAGTAATATGCTGTCATTGGCCTGACTTTATTTTTTTATTTTTTTGAGACTGAATCAAACTCTTGATTCTCTTGCCTCAGCCTCCTGAGTAGCTGGGACTACAGGCACCTGCCACAATGCCTGGCTATTTTTAGAGACAGGGTCTTGCTCTTGCTCAGGCTCTTGCAATCCGCCTGCCTCAGCCTCCCAGAGTGCTGGGATTATAGGCATGAGCCACCACTCCTGGCTCTTGGCCTGACTTTAGTTTTGAGACCACTGGGCCATACCGAGCCATGAGAGAGATACTGAATCCAAAGCATGTTAAACGGACTCAAAATGGGGAAACGTGGCTACAAGACTACAACACTGCCTCCTTTAAAAATTTTTTTTTTGCTCTAGAAATTTTATTTTTATTTCAGGTTAATATTAAGGTATATACAATTAGGTTACATTGTTTGCAATTGTAAAGTGAAGTCTAAGTTGTAGTTGTGAACTTCACCCAGGAATTGTCCCACAGACCAGTACATTGTACTGGTAGATGGGAACTTATTGAACCCTGTCTCCTCTCCCTCTCTTCTTGAATTAAATTGAGTTTTTTTCTCTCATGTGAGCACCTTGTTAATCTACAACTTTCAAATTAGAATTGAGTACATGTGATGCTTGTTTCCCCATTCTTGTGGCACTTAGCAGAGTGTTCTCCAAATCCATTCAATTGTAACAAAAGATACAAAATCTCCATCTTTTTTAATGGTTGAATAGTATTTCATGGTATACATGTATCATAGTTGATTAATCCAATCATAAGTTGAAAAGCACTTGGGTTGTTTCCACATCTTTGTGATTGTTAATTGGGCTGCTATAATCATGTGAAAATTTCCTTCTGATAAAATGACCTTTTTTTTGAGGGGTAGATATCTATTAATGGGATTGCAGGATCAAATAGGTCTACTTTTAGTTCTTTGAGGACTCCCTATACTACTTTCTACTTAAAGGCTGTACTAGTTTGCAGTCCCACCAACAGTGCAGGAGTTTTCCCTTCTCTCTACACCCATGCCAGCATCTTTTGCTTTGAAACCTTGTGATGTGGGCCATTCTAACTGGGGTTAGGTGATATCTCAAAGTGTTTTTGGTTTGCATTTCTCTAATAATGAGAGATGAACATTTTTTCATGAGTTTGTTGGCCATTCATCTCTCTGTTCATGTCTCTTGCCATGATTTTAATGGGATCATTTGTTCTTTTTTTGTTGGTGGTATGTTTTGAGTTCTTTGCAGATTCTGGTTAGTAGCCCTTTCTTGGACTTGTAGCATGCAAATATTTTCTCTCGTTCTGAGAGGTGAGGGGTAGAGGTCTAGTTTCAGCCTTTTACAGCCCAACCAGTTCTCCAGCACCTCTTATTGAATAGGTATTCTTTTCCCCAGTATATGTTTTGATTTGCTTTATAGAAGATCAGATGGCAGTATGAGGCCTGGTTTCACCTCTAGGTTCTCTGTTCTTTTCCATAGATCTGGGTCTCTATTTTTATGCTAATACCATGCTGTTTTGAAGACTGCCTCTTTTATAAAACAGCTTGGCTTACCCTTTTATGGTCAAGAAAAAAATATCCTAGAATGTCAGCTGCCTTGGATCTCATGTTCAGACTCGAATCTCTGATGTGCAACCTCAACCACTGAGATGATAACCTTAAGTTTGCTTCGGCAGGTAAGCCCAATTAATTGAGAATGAAACCCCAACTTGCTTAAAGGCAAAATTGTTTTCTTAGAAGACTATTAATATTTAGGATTAAGTATAGTTATGAACCATATCAAACTCATAATATTAATATTGTTATTAAGTTTGAGAATTAACTATTTGAGGTCAGATAATCAAGTTTGAGAACTCATCCTAGAAAATGTGCTACCTACCTCACTTCTGAATATCACTATGGTCACCTTCAGTGCACTCCCCCTTGGGAAGTTATGCACTGATGCATCTAGTCCACCCTTCAAAGCAACTTTGGAACTCTTTTTCTGGAATGACCATCAGATCTGTCATTGTACAGCACGCAAAAACATGCAACAGTAATGAATGCCACTCAGCAAGACACTGCCATGTGTTGACGTTAACACAGCTGTGAGACACTGATATACCAAGGTTGGGAAACCTTACCAAGTTATTTGTACAGTGCTGCCAATGTGAAGTGCACAGTGACAAGTTCACAAACTTAATTGTCAGACCTCATATATTTGGCATTTTAAGTGCTTGTTTAAGAGAATTTGTCATTTTAGAGCATCTATTGGATCAGCAGTCTTGTGAGTCCAGTATAAAACGTGTCACTGGGCTCGGCGCCTGTGGCTCAACAAGCTAAGGCGCCAGCCACGTACACCTGAGCTGGCGGGTTTGAATCCAGCCCGGGCCTGCCAAACAACAATGACGGCTGCAACCAAAAAAAAAATGGCCGGGCATTGTGGTGGGCACCTGTAGTCCCAGCTACTTGGGAGGCGGAGGCAGTAGACTAGCTTGAGCCCAGGAATTGGAGGTTGCTGTGAGCTGTGATGCCACGATACTCTATCCAGGGTGACAGCTTGAGACTCTGTCTCAAAAAAAAAATAAAAAAATTAAAAAAAATAAAATGTGTCACTGAATAAAGATTTGGACCAAATGATTTAAAGATTTAAGAGAACTTTGCTAAGTTGGTAAGAGTTTTTCAATATTTAAAATAAATGTAAGAATCACCTGATTTATGTAAATTTCTAAGAACTACTTAAGTACTTAGGAAAGCTTTATTAGACAATTAAGGACTTAAAAGCAACTAAAACTAAACCTAGAAATGAAATTTAACATAGTTAAGCTCTCTTGACCAAGATGTAGCCTCTTCCTTAAAAGTGACTGTTAAAATAATTTTTTAAATGAAATAAAATATTATTTTAGAAAAAGTAACTGAGATTTGTTTTTCTTGGGCATAAGGGTTCCCATAAGAACACCAAATAATTGTGTTCACCACAATAATTGTGAACACCAAATAATGGACAAATTGGGAGCCACAGACCTAGGTTCTAACTTTTTGTCATCTTGCTTAGCTATGCCATTTTATTACTCAGTGCTTTAGTTTCCTCAGCTGAACAAAATGGGTTAGAAAAGACATTTTTTCCCCATTTTTCCATCTTTGCTTATAAAACTAGACAGTTACCAAAGAGAAGAATTTTGTTAAAATACCAGTCACTTTAGGGGGGCGCCTGTGGCTCAGTGAGTAGGGCGCCAGCCCCATATACCAAGGGTGGCGGGTTCGAACCCAGCCCTGGCCAAACGGCAACAAAAATATAGCCAGGCGTTGTGGTAGGCACCTGTAGTCCCAGCTACTTGGGAGGCTGAGGCAAGAGAATCACCTAAGCTCAAGAGCTGGAGGTTGCTGTGAGCTGTGATACCATGCACTCTACCGAGGGCGACAAAGTAAGACTCTGTCTCTAAAAAAAAAAACAATCCCCCCCCAAATAGTCACTTTAGAGTAATCAAATCAAAATGAGCTATCAAATATGGGTAACTTCAGCCCTCTTCAAAGTACTGCAAAAGGTACTTCAATCTACTGACCCTGACCATCCCAATTTTGATAGTCATGGGCTGTCTCAAGCACATGATTTTCAAGTCAGTAGTGAGGTGATCTGCAACACAGCCTAAGTTACCTCCATGTATTGGCATCAGGATCAAAAACTTCAATGGTCTTCAAGTATGTTGTACCATCAAAACCTCCCACTGCCATGAGCTGTCCATTGACTACTGCCAGGCCAACCTAGAGAACCAAAACACAGTGGCTGCTGAAGAAACTAGACAATTACTGGGAAATTTTAGACTGGTTTCTAAGAAAGTCTCTTTAATAAAAGAAAATACTTTATGGCCTTACATTCTGGTTTGCTTGAACACAGAAGAAAAGTGTAATAATAAAAATCGATTAAATTACAGGAATTACTTTAAAACATGTATGTTATAAATTTTAGAAAAATCATTCACTAGGAGTGAGTGAGCAAGAATCTCTAAACTGCTTATGGTATTTGCACATTCCAATCCACTTTCTCAATTGCTACCCTAATTCTCTTAAAAATACAAATCTAATCTTCTTGCCACTTTCCTCTTTAAAAACTTACTAAGTATATCTACTATCTAAGGTAAGTTTAACGCCCCTGTGATGTTACTCAGGACCTCCAGAAGTCCATCTAACCCCACTGTGTGAACCTCTCCTCTTCTTCCTATTGCACCGGAAGCCACACCGTGACTGGATTAACTGCTAGTCTAGTCCCTGAAAGTACCATGCATTTTTCACATCCCCTTGTTTTTGCACATGCTGTTCCCTGGATGGTGTTTCCTGTCCCTCTTCTAGAAAACCTTATTTTTCTCTCCTCATTCTTAAACTTCTCTCACCCCATTCCTTCTTTCCCAAAGCAGTAACATGTTCTCCCATGTTTTCCTATATCATGCCTGCCACGGGTATAGTACTTATTCATTATAGTTAGCTGTAAACATTTCAAACTCCTTCACTACATTGGCAGCTCCTTGAGGAGAACTATGTCATACTCATGTTTGCTTTTCCAGCACACAGTGAACACTTAAAAGATACATTATTGATGAGTAAATGACTAGGAATATAACCAATAGAATGTAGCTGTGAAAATAACAGGAAAGTGTTAGTAACCAGGAATACAAAGCCACAGATGTGTGGATGCTCTGACTTGCCGATGCTTTGCAGTGGTGTTCCTTGATTTATACAAACCAGAATTAATTCCCTTTTATCCTCCGATTACGGAGTCCTCAGCCACTGCTTACTTCTTCCTGTTGTGGATGTGTCTGTCCTATGTCGATGGACTTATGATGTGATCAGTGGTTAACGGGTTCCATTTTACCCTGAGCAAACCGTCCCAGAATCAACAAATCCTATACTACCCCAGAAGGCTCTTGTACTCACAGGTCCATGGTATACAATATGACATAGAGCTTGATCTGGCCTATATTATAGATGGGAGAGACTCAAACCAGCTAGTGGAGACTGGTGGTGGAGCCACATGTTTTTTTACCCAAACATTTGCATTAGTATGACAACTACTTAGAATATTAGCTAGAAATAGCAAGAATATTTAACTCTAACAGATATGAAGTTAGTCAGATAAGGAGGTAGACAGGGTGATGCTTTCCAGAGAAGCAACTGATATAAGATAAATCATCAAAAATTAATTATCTAATTAAAGATATGACTGGATATAAGATTTTTAACTATTTGAGATAAAAGCAATCAAAAAATTTAATTTTGTTTCTAGTGTAAAATTATCAGGGGTTGTTCCACAAAGCGTCCCAATACCATCAGATGAGACAACTGAAAACTAAAACATGCAGGCACTGGTTGTTCAACTCCACATTGTCCCAGTATATTACATTTCATAGATGACAGACCCTTTTTGCAGAGTCCTCTCTTGGTGCTTATTTTTCAAAGCTCAAAGCTCTCAGTAGCTGGGTACTTACTCCACTGCGGCGGGATGTCATGGCCACCACCGGAGACCACTGATTTGTTCTAGGGTTGTATCTCTCAGCACTGCTAAGCTCAGTAGTGTCATCTCTACCCCCTACAGCGTAGATCATGTCCTGATACACTGCACAGCCTAGGTGTTTCCTCCGGGTCCCCATAGGGGCTATCGTGTGCCATCTGTTTTCCTGAGGATTGTAGCGTTCCACTGTAGGGAAAAGAAAAAGTAGCAAGTGGTCATTCAACCATTTCCCCTCACCTCTGGTTTTCTTCATTGCCACCAAAACTGTGATAACACGTATTTTCAAAAAAAAAAAAAATCAGATTTTTGCTTCTAAGAAGAACTTGGCATACCTCTGGGCAACATTATGTATATACTCTCAGCAGGGACTGGTTTCTTCTAGGTAAGGTACAGTAGAAAGAGCATGTGTTGGAGTTAAGATACTGGGGTTCTGGCTTGGCGCGTATAGCTCAGTGGTTGAGGCGCCAGCCACATGCACTGGAGCTGGCGGGTTCGAATCCAGCCCAGGCCTGCCAAACAACAATGACAACTACAAGCAAAAAATAGCCGGGCATTGTGATGGGCACCTGTAGTCCCAGCCACTCGGGAGACTGAGGCAAGAGAATTGCTTAAGCCCAAGAGTTTGAGGTTGCTGTGAGCTGTGATGCTGTGGCACTCTACCCAGGGTGACAGCTTAAGACTCTGTCTGAAAAAAATAAAAAATAAAAAAGATACTGGGGTTCTAGTTTTGGCAATATGACAAATTTGGCAAATTAGCTACATGATCCTTAGCCTCACTCTCCTTATCTTTAAGTGGGAAGATTGGACTATATGATCTATAAACACCATTCAACATTAAAAATTTATTATCATACTCAGACGATTCCTGTATTTCCTTGCCTACAGCTTAGAGCGTTTTCAACCATTCAAAGGAAGACAAGATAATGTGACACTGTATCTGCTGTGAGTGCCTCATTGACAATATGCTTAGACAAAAATACTCATCTCTAAATAGAAAGGATTAACAATAAGCCCATTTCTAGTTCTAAGTTTTTATTTATTCTTAGATTATAGTATTGTTTTTCTGAAGTGAGGTGGTGATGGTAGGGGGAGGGAAGCAACCATGTGAGAAAATAGTTCTTTTATTCACCCCATACTCTTCAGCAGCATTTAAAGCAGAATGAGAAAGAAATATATGGGGAATGTAATAGACTATGGCTGCAGGAGTGGGGGAAGAGCTGAGAGTTACTCTCTCCTAGGAGAAAAATAAAGCATTTTCCTAAGAAATTATAGGATAACCTAGACTTTCTATACTTTTTATAGGGAGAATTCTCAGGAAAATGTGCTGCTTTGGGGAATCAGACTACCTTTGGGAGGGACTAACCTGTGTTGAGTGGAGATGTCCCATCAGAGCCACCTACAGCATATAGGAACCCTCCTAACACAGCCACAGCCACGCCTAGTCTTCTTGTGCTCATGGAAGCCACCCGAGTCCACTTGTTCTCCTTTGGATCATACCTTCAGTGAGAGAAACCAGACTGAATGCATGTTCTGATTAACTGAAGCCTTTTTCATAAAGTCTGAAATCACACTAAAAATATAGGATACACAGACTTGATATGGTCAAATGCACAGCAAGAATCTAACATATTTTACTTATTCAGGAAAAAAGTCTTAAAAATTTATGCTTGTGCCATTTATTAAGCTATTTTCTTTTCCTAGGAAAGAAAACAGCCTATAACCTCCGCTCACTTGGGCTCTTTCCTTGGTAAAAGAAGTTTAGTTCTTCTGGTCCTAATTACATCTGTATGCTTCTGATGTCTTATAAATAAATAAATATACATATATTTTTTTAAGACAGAGTCTTTCTCTGTTGTTCCAACTACAGCATAGCTTCATCATCATAACTTATTTTAACTTCAAACTCCTGGGCTCAAGTGATCCTCTTGCCTCTGCCTCCCAAGTAGCTGGGACTACAGGTGTGCACCAGTGTGCCTAACTAATCTTGTGCAAATTTTGTAGAGACAGGGTCTCTACACTTCTTAGGTTGGTATTAAACTCCTGGTCTCAAGCATTCCTCCCGCCTTGGCCTCCCAACATGCTGAGTTTACAGGAATGAGGCACCAACCCTGGCCAGTAATTTGTCTTTTTTTCATAGTTATTGCAGTGGGAGTGATTTCTACTTGGAAGTAGAACTACTGTAAAATAAAACACTGATATGTAAAGCCACACTAACTAAATAGTTTAGAGTTACTATAAGGAAAGCTCACTTGTAACCACCACCCAGGCCAAAGGAACTTTACATGCCTCTCTGGAAGCCCTGCATGTGTCCTTTTCCAATCTCAATACCCTCCTCCCCACACAGAAACCATTTTCCTGACTTCTGTAGCTATCACTTCCTTGTTCTTTATAAACACCCAAGTGTCATTCCTATCATCCCTGGACACTTTAGTCTTAACTCATTTTTTTGTACTTTTAAAGTCTTTTTTACTTATTTATTTCCCTCCATTCATTTTCCCCCTTGCAATTCATGTTTTAGAATCTGGGGCATATGGCAGTTTCCCCATGATATGGACATGGTTGATTGTACATTCATAGTGCAGTTCAGTATGTTGCTTGGTCCTTTGTATGTTCTATAAGTTGGCAGTTGGATCTAGAAGTTGATCAGACTGTGTCTGGTTCCTTCAGTGAGACTATAGGAGTATCAGCAACTTTTAATTATCAATACCTAGGTCCATTAATTTACTGAGTGTTATAAAATACTGGCATTCTATCACTTCTTTTATTGGTATTCTTTTATAAAGAAATAATCCTCTTCGGGCAGTGCCTGGGGCTCAGTGAGTAGGGTGCCGGCCCCATATACCGAAGGTGGTAGGTTCAAACCTGGCCTCGGCCGAACTGCACAACAAAAAAATAGCCGGGTGTTGTGGCAGGAGCCTGTAGTCCCAGCTACTGGGGAGGCTGAGGCAAGAGAATTGCCTAAGCCCAGGAGTTGGAGGTTGCTGTGAGCTGTGTGACGCCACAGCACTCTACCTAAGGCGATAAAGTGAGACTTTGTCTCTACAAAAAAAAAAAGAAAGAATCCTCTTATCTACTGTTTGGTTATCCAATTCATATGTGATGCAGTTCACATAAGATAGGATGTATACTTGCTTCTTTCACTTTATTTACAAATTTTCAAGATAAGGAATTTGTTGCCTATGATCTTCCAAAGACAACCACTTAAGGTTTAAAAAAAAATACCAGGGTGACCCTGTGGCTCAGATGGTAGGACACCAGCCCATATACTGAGGGTAGAGGGTTTGAACCCGCCCCAGCCAAACTGCAACAAAAAAATAGCCAGGTGTTATGGGTGGCGCCTGTAGTCCAGCCACTTGGGAGGCTGAGGCAAGAGAATCACTTAAGCCCAAGAGCTGGAGGTTGCTGTTTACTGTGATGCCACAGCACTCTACCAAGGTTGACAAAGTGAGACTCTGTCTCTTAAAAAAAAAAAATTAGGAACTCATAAATTTAAATATATTTACTGGATTTCAATCAATTGCAATTATTACCCCTCTTAAAGGTGAAATTGTCTTGTCTCTGGGAACATCTTCAAGTTGGCTCTTGAATCATTTGGCTCTTAGTAACCTTTGATAGCTTGGTTGCTCTTTAGCATGATAAGACCGTCCAGACTCATCTGCACATTTGCTGTCCTAAACCTGGAGTCAGATATTTCTCTAAGAAGCTCTGGTTTCTTTAAGTGGGAAATGAAATTTCAAGACACAATTTGGGAGTAAAAATGTTCAGTGCTACTTGGTTGCTCTTTATTTCTGAGCTGCTTCAGTTGACAGAATATATAGAAACTTTTTAAAAGGGGGAGTTTATTTCAAATTCCAATTCAGGACTATAAAGTATTTTACTTAAAATACAATTACATTATATTTTATAAATATTAGAAATATAATGTATTTTGCAAATATTCTTAAATACATATTCAAAAATATGTATTTTTATTACAGGAAGGTAATTTTGAATTATAGTTTTTAGTATTTGTTCTACTCCCTTCCTTTGGTTTTCTTTTTCTTAGATTCCTGTTGTCTGTATAATGGATTTTTACCTATTTTCAATATTTGTTGCTAGGTTTCAAATACTTTCTATCTCTTAATTTCTCTTTGGCTTTAAAATATTTCTTCTTTCTCACCTTCTATTTGTCCTACAGCATTACCTGTTTTGCTTATTTATTTTTCCATTTAATCTTCATTCTGAATTGATTTTCCTCTCGTTTCTAATATCTTTCTGAGTTCTGCATCTCCTTTCTGAGTCTTCCTAATTCCAATTTATGTAGTATCATATCCTGTATCTTTTCTTAATGTTTACCATAATTTGAAATAGTTGATTAAAGTTCTGATCTGTTCTTTAGGTATCTTTCTCTGGTACACTTTCATTATCTGTAGAGATGTTCTGCTGCTTATTTTCTTATATTAACTTCGTTTTCCCCTAAAACTAGGGGAAAGAATATCCTCACAAACTACCAACAGAGATCTAATCGTAATACTTTGGTGTTGCTTATTTTTAAATGAAATGAACTTTCCTAAATTTTTAGAAGAGTGGTTTGTGATAGTTTCCTGCCTTTGTGGAGCCCCTTATTCATTTCATTCTGTCCCTACTTCTATTATGCTCTTCTGTTTTCTAGGATAATAAGGGTATCTGTTGCCCTTGTCCTGCTTAATTTTGACTGTATTCTAAGAATTTTCTTCTCAGTGTGGAGTCTTGATCTGGAAGGTCATCCTGGCTGGTCAGTTTTGAGAGTTTCTAGGGAGAGGATGCTTCTAGCCTAGTTTCCCAACCAGGTGTGGTTTCTGGCTCTCTTTCCTTGCCTCTGCTACGCCTTAAAGAACATCTGGTAACATCTGGTGACATTTTTGGTTGTTACAGCCAGGCTCATGCTTCTGGTACAGGCCATGGATACTGCTGAACATCCTCCAATGCACAGGGAGGACCTCCACAACCAAGATTTATCCATCTGAAAATGCCAGTAGTGCTGAGATTGAGAAAAACTCTTGTAAGCCCTTCAGATCTTACTGCAGGTCGCTTGCACTTACTCTCTATGGGAGTGGACAAAGTTGTTCTTAGTTTCAGTTTTTGTTCATAAAATGTCCTCCCCTTGTGCTTTGTAGTGAATGCCCATTAGCTATTTTAGAGTTCTTCTGGTTTTAGATCCGTCACACATCCAGTTGCTTTCTTCTGTTTTCCCCTGCACAGATACTAATGCACAGTATCATGCAGCTCTTGTGGCTGTTGGTAGTTTGTGAGGATATTTCCCCTAGTTTTGTTTTAAAATTTGTCCCTAAGTTTTTGTTTTTTTAAATTGTGGTAAAATATACATAACATAAAATTTACCATCTTAACCATTTTTAACTGTGCAGATCAGTAATGTGAAGAATGTTCACACTGCTGTGCAACCAATCTCCAGAATTAAATCACAAGTCTTGAACTTTGTTCTCTATTGCTCTGTCGGCTCTCATGTGGGGATTTGGAGATATTAAAAATCTTTGCTGTTGCTGCTGCTATCTCTGAATCCTCCTGCATTCAGTCTGGAAAGTAGAGAAATGGGTTTCTTGACAGAGAGATCAAAAGGAATGGGTATAGCTTTCAAGAGTTACCTTCAACTTTTATGTAGGACAGAGTTAAATTCTTCAGCTTAAACATAGTAACTAGGCCTATAAATGCTATCTCAAAAATTCCGAAGACTCATGATATGATTCCTTTCTGTTTAAGAAGGGAGGATGAAATATAGTATATGCTTAATAATCACAGCACGTGAGACTCCAAAATCTAAAATCTGACAAAATGCTGACAGAAATTAAGAACAAAATCTCTGGGCGGCACCTGTGGCTCATCGAGTAGGGCGCCGGCCCCATATACCGCAGGTGGCGGGTTCAAACCTGGCCTCAGCCGAACTGCAAAACAGAAAAATAGCTGGGCGTTGTGGCGGGCGCCTGTAGTCCCATCTACTCGGGAGGATGAGGCAAGAGAATCGCCTAAGCCCAGGAGTTGGAGGTTGCTATGAGCTGTGTGACACCATGGCACTCTACCAAGGGTGACATAGTGAGACTCTGCCTCTACAAAAAAAAAAAAAAAAAAATCTCTTCACCAAAATTAACTGATAAATACACAAGTATAAAGTGACCTTGGCAGCCCACCCAGATTTCCCTAAGTATATGTCAGTAATTAATGAGAATCCATATATAAAATACTTTGGGCTTTTAATAAGATGTGCTAGATAGAGTGTTATTACTTCACTCATTTCTTTGGAGGAAGTCTTGGCAGAATCATGCACTAAGTATACTCCACATAGACCAGGGAAAGACTCAGAACAGATTTCAGAAGGGGTAATATAGGATATAATTTAAAATATATTTCTAACCCTTCAATGTTAGGTGCAGTCAGTGTGACAGTTTAAAAAATTGGGTTGTGGCTCGGCGCCTGTGGCTCAGCAGGCTAAGGCGCCAGCCACGTACACCTGAGCTGGCGGGTTCAAATCCAGCCCGGGCCCGCCAAACAACAATGATGGCTGCAACCAAAAAATGGGGGCGTTGTGGCGGGCGCCTGCAGTCCCAGCTACGTGGGAGGCGGAGGCAGGAGACCCGCTTGAGCCCAGGAATTGGAGGTTGCTGTGAGCTGTGATGCCACAGCACTCTATCCAGGGTGACAGCTTGAGACTCTTGTCTCAAAAAAAAAAAAAAAAAAAAAAATTGGGTTGTGTTGGAAAAGCATAGGGGTAGGGGTTTCTCTGCATAGCAAAGAAAAAAAAATCAACAGAGGGAAGAGACAACCTATAGAAGGGTAGAAAATATCTGCAAATCATACATCTCAGAAGAGGTTAATATCCAAAATATATAAGGAACTCAAATAACAGCAAGAAAAACAAATAATCCAATAAAAAATGGACAAAGGACCTGAACAGACATTTCTCAAAAGAGGACGTAAACATGGTCAACAGATATATGAAAAAATGTTCAACATCATTAATCATGAGGGAAATGCAAATTAAAATCACAATGAGATATCACACCATATCTGTTAGAATGGCTATTATCGAAAAAGATAACAAGTGTTGGCAAGCATGTGGAGAAAGGAAACCCTTGCAGTTTGTTCGTAGGAACATAAATTAGTATAGTCATTATGGAAAACAGTATGGAGGGTTCTCAAAAAAATAAAAATAGAATTATCATATGATCCAGCAATTCCACTACTGGGTATATATCTAATAGAAAAAAAATTATTATGTTGAGGAGATACCTGTACTTCCAAGTTCACTGTACCATTTTTCAAAATAGCTAAGACATAAAATTAACCTTAAGTGACTGTCAATGGATGAATGGGTAAAATGTGGTATACATACACAATGGAATATTATTCAGCTTTAAAAGAAAAAAGTCCTGTTATATGTGACAACATGGATGAAGCTGGAGGACATCATCTTAAGTGAAATAAGGTAGGCACAGGAAGACAGATACTGTGCATGATCTTGCATGAGGAATCTACAAAAGTCAAACTCACAGAAGCAGAGAGGAGAATGGTGGCTAACTGGGGCTAGGGAGAGGGCGGGGTGGGGGGAAGTGGGAAGATACTGGACAAAGAATACAAAATTTCAGTTAGGCAGGAGGAATAAGTTCAAGATATCTAATGCGCAATACAGTGACTACAGTTAACATCAATGTGTTGAATACTTGAGGGTAGATTTTAAGTGTTCTAACCACAAATAAATCATTAAGTATGTGAAGTTATGTGTGTATTAGTTAGCTTGATTTATCCATTTTACAATGTATACATATTTCAAAACATCATGTTGCATGTCATAAATATATATGACAATTTTGTCTGTCAATTAAAAAAATACTTTTTGCATCTCTCATTTTTCTACACTTTAAGATCAACTAAAAACTCTTTCCTAAAAGCCTATGGGGGAAAACCATTGAATAGTGGATTCCCCAGTGTCCTAAATTCAGCTGTAACTGTTTCTTTTAAAGAGCCGTATATGTTCTTTTAAAAAAAATTGAAAAAAATCACCTCTCCACAATGTTGAGGCAAGACACACCATCTTGGCCACCCACAGCATAGAGAAAGCCTCCGAGGACGGCCACACCGACACTCGTCCTACAGGTGCTGGTAGGCGCCACGTCACTGCTCCACTGGTTTGTTTTGGGGTCGTATCTGTGAAGGACACAGCAAGAGCAGAGACTATTACACAAAGGAAGCATGGCTATGTTTACATATTTCAAATCAAAGAATTTATATGATACATACTTTCCCTCTAAGCATGGGCTGATTAATAAGTAAAACATGAAAATCTAATTCATTTTTATTTTTTTAAATTCAATTTTACTTAAGTTATATATGAATATATTTTCTTTTTAAAAAATCAGAATGTTAAAAGTCCCCTTTAAGTCCCACCTGAATTCTGATCTTTTCCTACTTTGATTTGGTGTATGTCCTTCAAGATTTTTCAGTAAAATACTTTGAAATAGGTATAAATGTCTATATATATATATTTATATGCAAGCATGTTTTCTTTACATAAATAGTACCATACAATAGGCATTATTTTGTTCCCCTCAACATATTTTTAAGATCTATTTATGCTTATATAGGTATAGATTTTTCCTTTCATCTATTTTATTAATGTTATATGTACAATACAGTTTTAATGAAATTTCTATTGATTAAAACCCTTAGGCTATTTTTGACATTTTGCTATTAAAAACAGTGATTACCCTTATACTATGTATATTTCTCCTCCTGTGAGTGGGTAATAAGACGAAGCACTGGGACGGAGAGTATTTTAATTTTAAAAAAGTTTCAAAATGCTCTTTTTGTAGATCTACCAATTTTTTTCAATGTCATTATTTTTCTGTTTTTTTGACTTCTCTTGCTCTTTTTATAACTTCTGGATTTAAAGGCTTATTTGTTTATTTTCCCTGTTTCCTATTTACAAATGCATATAAGCTATATGAAGCATATAAATTATAAATCATATAAATTTGCCTTTTAGTACCACCTTAATGGCATTTTATCTGTTTTGAAATATATAGCCTTAATTGTTATTCACTTATAAATATTTAGTCAGTTCTACTCATTTCTTTAACCCATCAATTTATTTTTAAGTATGTATGTGTTTGGTTTTTTGTTTTGCTTCTAAGGAACTTATCCCTCTGTTCTTTTTGTTTGTTTGTTTTTTGTCTACATAGTTTTTACCTCTAGAACTTGTTATCCTGCAGGCTTTCATAAATGTGTTATAGAAATATCAAGAATCGAGGCCAGGTACATTGGCTCATGCCTATAATCCTAGCATTCTGGGAGGCCGAGGCAGGTGGATTGCCTGAGCTTATAGGTTTGAGACCAGTCTGGAGAAAGAGTGAGACCTCATCTCTAAAAATAGCCAGGCATTGTGGCCGGTGGCTGTAGTCCCAGATATTTTTGGGAAGCTGAGGCAAGAGAATCTCTTGAGCTCAAGAGTTTGAGGTTGTTATGAGCTATAATACCATTGCACTCTACTGAGGGCAACAAAGTAAGACTGTCTCAAAAAAAAAAAAAAGAAAAAAGAAATATCAAGAATCACTGTAAATCAACCCTACGAAAAAGGCTGTGTGAGAGCAAGAAGCTATTAAAACATCAGTTACTATAGGCTTCCAATATGCCCAGGCTCTGTAATAGATAGATATTAGGGAGAAAGGTATTTCAACAATTATAGCACAATTCGATATGTAAAAGCATGTTCAAAATATATGAATGAAAGAGCAGAGGAATAAGTAAATAACTCATTATATGGTACCAGAGAAGGTTTATGTAAGAGGTAAGATTTGTGTCTTGAAGGAAATGTAAGTCTTAAAGGGGTAGAGATATTCCAGGGAGGAAAGAACCACGTAAACATAAACATACGGAAAGAGGTATGAAGGAAGATGGCATGCCCAAGGAACTGCAAGCAATTTGATGAGTGAGTCTGGGGTAGCATGTTTATGGAATGGTGGTATGTCATGGGAGACATGCTGGAAAAATAGGTAGAGATCAGATTATAAAGTAGCCAGGTGTCATAATAAGTGGTCTAGGCTGCTGACTAGGGTCATAGATACAATATTAATACAGTAAGTCACTTTTATTTTCTAATTAATATCGCAAATGAAACTATATGAATAGCAGTGAAAATACTTCAATACTTACCTTTCAACACTATTGAGATAAGAGGATCCATCATGGCCTCCTACTGCATATAACAGGTCATCGAGAACACTGACCCCAACTCCACATCGCCTTTTGCTCATTGAAGCTACCATTCGCCATTCATTGGTCTGTGGATCATATCGTTCAACACTGGAAATGGCATCTCCACTGCACCAACCACCCACTGGGGAAGTAACAGAAATGGTTAAGAGAATACCTGTCCTAAAACATAGAATGTTACACTCACTGCTAACCTCACTGTGACCTAATGCTTGGACTAAAGATAGAAGCAAGTCAAAACACAAGTTATGGTTTTAACTTATTCCATTAGGACTGCTGTAATCTTTAATTTTCTAAATAAGTTAGTGTTATGCCCATTTTACAAAGGAAGGCAATGATACTAATTAAATAAGATTATGAGGTAATGTGGCATATAATGGACAGAGTACTGAATTTGGCTAGAACACTGTTTAACTATTGCCTCTACTAGCTATTCAATCTTAGGGACATCCCGCCTAAGTTGTCCAACCTGCAGTCCATGGGCTGTATTCAGATGTGAAAACTTTTTACTTATCTATGATGGTGGATATTATGAAAATTATGTACAGACTTTTTTTTTTTGCTCATCAGCTTTCATTAGTGTTTGTGTATTTAATGTGTAGCCAAGACAACTCTTTTTCCAATGTGGCCCAGATAAGCCAAAAGGTTGGATATCTCTGCTACTGAACCATAGTTTCCTCATTTGTAAACTAGTGAATCAAAGTTAGAAAGTTAAATAATACCAATAATGCATAAAAGATTATACATCATGACCAAGGAGGATTTATCCCAGAATTCCCAAAGGTGTATGTTGGCCTTTCCAGTGAATTGGTACTCTTTCTGAATCCAGAAAGGACCTTGGAACTGAAACGTACACCTATTTGGCTTAGTCTCTAGCTTTTGATCATGTGGAGGTTCTCTTCTATACCACTTTCCCTAGAATTCCCATTACCTTCTCCTCTTCCTTAACCTAGTTCTTAATCATTGCTAGAATATTTTGGAGTTGATTTAAAAAAAAAAATAGTAATGTATTGTTATCTCTACTTTAGGTGCTAAAACCGAGATAGTTAAGATAGTTAACAGATCTCTACAATAATGGACATACAAGTGAAGCATTCCTTACCAAAATGTGTAGGACCAGAAATGTTTCAGATTTTCCCTTTTTATTTATTTACATATATAATATATATTTTCTTTTCTCTCTCTCTCTCTCACTTTTTTTTTTTTTTGAGATAGAGTCTCACTATGTTGCCCTCTGTAGAGTGCCGTGGTGTCACAGCTCACAGCAACCTCAAACTCTTTTGCCTCAGTCTCCCAAGTACCTGGGACTACAGGCGCCTGCCAGAATGACTGGCTATTTTTTTTTGTTGTTGTTGTTGTAGTTGTCATTGCTGTTTGGCAGGCCTGGGCCGGGCTCAAACCCGCCAGCCCCTGTGTATGTGGCTGGAGCCCTCAATCGCTGAGCTACAGGCACCAAGCCAGATTTTGCCCTTTTCAAACATTTTAGAAAATTTGCATTATACTTCAGGTCAAGCATCCCAAACCTGAAAATCTGAAATCCAGAATGCTCCAGTGGGCATCTCCTTTGAATATGTCATGCTGGTGCTCCAAAATGTTTCAGACTTTGGAGCATTTTAGATTTCAGATTTTTAGATCTGGAGTGCTCAACCTGTACCTCCACAAAGATGACCTTACGACCAGAATTCCTGAAGCCAACATGACATAATGAAACCACAGATACCAAACATCAGACTTTGCAGTCTTCTAATTTTAAGTAATAACAGACTTTCAAAATTGGGAAATAATCATAGAAACTCTAATATAGTTTGCATTAATAGCATTCTTGACTGTATAAAGAAGCCAGTACAACATTTTGAAGCTAGCACAACAAACTACTTTTATATATAAAAGATGCTTAAAATAGAATTTATCCAATTTAACCATCGAAACTAATGAAATTTTACATAGGCTTCCTTATGAACTTAACTAGATCCAACAATGAATTTATTCACAAGCCTTTTACTATAGACTGGTACATAGGGATGAAGACGCAAATGTGTACAGGTGCAGGCATGCGACTGTCTGTGTGAAACCATGTGAGTACACGAATGTGTATATGAGCATGCATATGCAGGATGAAAATAATAGAAATAAGAATTAAAATTATGGCTCAGTGCCTGTAGATCAGTGGTTAAGACACCAGACATGTATACCAGGGCTAGTGGTTTCGAACCTGGCCCGGGCCTGCTAAACAAACAAACAACAACAACAACAAAAATAGTTGGGCGTTGTGGTGGGAGCCTGTAGTCCCAGCTACTAGGGAGGCTGAGGCAAGAGAATCTATGATGCCAAGGCACTCTACAGAGGGTGACAAAGTGAGATTGTATCAACAACAACAAAAAAGAATAGAAATTATGAATCTATTAAATAACAGTAAGTGAAACATTAGGGTATTGGGAGTAGGGGAGACTTCAATGCATGATAAATTACTAAGTTTGAAATCTAAAACAAGAATGAAAGAATACTTTCAAAAGAGAAAGAAAAAAAAGTATGATAGGTGGGCACAGTGGCTCATGCCTGCAATCTTAGCACTTTGGGAAGCCGAGGTAGGTGGATTGCTTGAGCTCAGGAGTTCTAGATCAGCCTAAGCAAGAGTGAGACCCCTCACTACTAAAACTAGAGAAAAAAAATTAGTTGGGCTTGGTGTTGTACACCTATAGTCCCAGATACTTGGGAGCAAGAGGATTGTCCAAGCTCAAGAGTTTAAGGTTGCTGTGAGCTGTGACGACATGGTACTCTACCCAGGGAAACAGAGTGCAACTCGATTCCCACTGCCGCCCTCCCCCCGCCAAAAAAAAAAAGACAAAGTAAAAAGCATGAATGAAATTAGAAAGAAAAAAAAAATCTTAATCAATTTTCTTTTTAAGGAAATGATGCAATCTCCCATATGAAGAAATTAGATGAAAAAAATTTAGAGGAAACTTAAAAATCAGATTTCCTTATTAAAATACAGAGAAATATATATCCCTGCAATTTTTTTTTTTTTGAGACAGAATCCCACCCCGTCACTTTGGTTAGAGTGCTTTGTGGTGTCATCATAGCTCACAGTAACCTCAAACTCCTATGCTCAAGTGATTCTCTTGCCTCAGCCTCCTAAGTAGCTGGGACTATAGGTACCTGTCACAGTGCCTGGCTATTTTTTTAGAGATAGGGTCTCGCTCTTGTTCAGGCCGGTCTTGACTCCTGAGCTCAAGCAATCCACCGGCCATGACCTCCCAAAATGCTAGGATTACAGATGTGAGCCACTGCACCCAGCCTATGCCTGCATTTTATGAGAAAATTAAATTGGAGAAAACAAAGATAGACAAGTGGTTACTAAAGGGTACTAAGCCCCAGAGATTACATGAAATTTTCTAATGAAGAGGAATAGAATATTTCACATATTAAAATGGGGCAACAAAATCAGAAGATGCCCTTATCTAAGAAGTATGGAATTACTGAAAATTGGAAGCTTAAATACAAAGACCACATTTGGTCCCAGCTAGCTCCATGAATTGCACATTAGTATGGAAAGTGTTAATGCATGTGACACATTTCAACAAAACATCTACTGTAATGAAAATTTTAGATTTACATAAAAATAGAGTACTCTTTTGGAGAATGCCAGTGTTGGGTCATGGATTAAGAGTACATGTTAATTTATTATTTGTTTCTTTTTTTTTTTTTTTGTAGAGATAGAGTCTCACTTTATCGCCCTTGGTAGAGTGCCGTGGCATCACACAGCTCACAGAAACCTCCAACTCCTGGGCTTAGGCGATTCTCTTGCCTCAGCCTCCCAAATAGCTGGGACTACAGGCGCCTGCCACAACGCCCGGCTATTTTCCTGTTTTGCAGGTTGACCGAGGCTGGGTTTGAACCTGTCATCTTCCATATATGAGGCTGGTGCTCTGCTCAATGAGCCACAGGCACTGCCCTTATTTGTTTCTTATAACAGTAAATATCGTAGTGGTTCAAAGGATTATTCAAATGACAATTTCTCACCTGTGAAAACCTGTGGTTGAGTAACAGTATATTAAAATCCAAACCTGGGACCAGATGTGGTGGCTCAGACCTGTAATCCCAGCACTTTGGGAGCCCAAGATGGAGGATAATTTAAGGCTGTGAGTTCGAGACTAGCCTGGGTAACATAGTAAACTCTCATCTCCACAAAAACTTATTAAAAAAAAAAGATCCAAACCTGCAAAAAGGACTTCTCCACATCTGATAGGTTTTCGTGGTCTTGTTCTTGGTCCTTGCATTAGTGGTCGTTCTTGAGGCAATAGGAGATAATTTTTAGCCTCATCTACCAAGTCTCTGTAAAAAAAAAAAATTGTACCTTTGTCCCAAATGTCTAAATATCATTGTCAGTCAATTACCACACACATGCTGAGATTAAAAACAAACAAAAAAACATTGGTAGTCAAGTCTCCCAGTATGGTTTAGGAGCGCAAGTATAAATTGAATCAAGACCTGAATGCCAGCCACTATTAAAACTGGCAGAGACATGAAAGCATATCATGAAAGGCAGTCCTACCATGAGTTGTTGAGAACTGACTGGTATTTCCATCATGACTTCATATCTCAATGAAAATCTAGGCTAAAGCTCAATATGCTTACAGCTAATGATAACTTATGGAGAATTAAAAATTACAGCTCCATTACCAACCCACAGAGTTATTTCCTTCTAATGATTTTTAATAGTTTCTATAGTATACTGGCAAAATAGTACATCAGCCAGGGCACTAGATATTTGCTAGATTAATGAAAGTAATCAAATGGGTCAAAAATCAGTTGCTAAAGAGAAATACTGTACTGTCACAAATTTGCTATCCAGTACCATATGAGGTCTGACAATTTAGTTCATGAACTTGCTTATGTTGGCAACACTGTATGAACAAGTTGGTCAGGTTTCATAACCTTGATAAATCAGTGTCTCACAGCTGTGTTCATGTTGGTATGTGGTAGTGTCTTGCTGAGTGGCATTCATTATTGTTACGTTTTTGTGTGCAGTCATGAGCTTGAATTAAAGCAACGAACAAACATTAAATTTCTTATTAAACTTGGCAACAGTGGAAGTGAAATCAGGGACATGTTAGTTCAAGTTTATGGTGATAAGGCCATGAAGAAAAGTCAGTGTACAAATGAATTAAACGGTTTTCTGAGGGGAGAGAAAGTGTCACAGATGAAAAGGGGTCAGGGTACCCAGTAATGAACAGAACCGATGACGACATTGTAAAAATTCATTGAATTGTATGTCACAATCACTGGCTGACTGTGAGAAGCACAGCACACCAAGTAAACATCGATATAGAAACAGGAAAATCTTAACTGAAAATCTTGACCTAAGACTCATGGCTCTTGCATCATGACAGTGCACTAGCTCACACCATACTACCTATGAGGGAATTTTTAGCCAGTGAACAAAGAAATGTTGTACAGCACCCTTCCCACTCACCTAATCTGGTCCCCAAAGATTTTCTTCTTTACTTGAAGATAAAGGAAATATTGACAGGAAGAAATTTTGATGACATCTAGGCTATCACGGGTAATATGATGATAGCTATGATGACCATTCTAGAAAAAGAGTTCCAAAATTGCTTTGAAGGGGCGGACTAGCTGCTGGTGTCAGTGCTTAGCTTTTCAACAGGAGTACATTGAAGGTGACCTTAATGATATTCACAAATGAGGCATGTAGTAATTCTTCTAGAATGAGTTTGAGGACTTAATTGTCGGACCTCACACAAATGGTTTAATCTCAAATCTACTAAGACAAAGTTTTTTTTCTGCCTAGTTATGGTACTTAAGAGAAGAACCTAGTAATTACAATTGTTAAATACAATATTCTAATAGAAATTATTTGTGTATGTACTTATTTCACTTGAGTCTTTCATGTGATTCAATGACTGATTGGTGCAAATTCAGTCTGTTACTGTTCTCCCCCAACTCTGAAAGTGTTTTCTAATCTACCCTTTATTTACATCCCTCTTGTTATTTGCACTACAAAGAGTAATTTATTCCTGTTAGACCAATCCTAGGTATTACCCAATAACGCACTTTCCAACATAAGGCTTTGCTAAGGCCCCTTCTGAATTTACATATCCTAAAAATAAAAACAAAAACAAATAAAAAAACAATCTGATGATGATCAATAGACTTTTCTAGCTTTCTCTACTTTAAGACAAAGACTTTGAGTTCTAGCTGGTAAATAATTCAAGGGTTTCTAGAGAAAGTACCTCAGACGTATAATACTTAGTAAACCCACAAAATTAGCAGTAATAACACAGCTATGTGCTAGTTATTTTTTAAGTGTTTAACATATATTAGCTAATTTAATCTTCACAACAGGTTTATGGCATAAGCACTATTATCTCTACTTTATAGAGGGAGAAACTGCAACACAAAGATGTTAAAGTAACTTGCCCAAGGTCACAGAGGTAGCAAATGGTGAGGTTAGGGTATAAGGAAAAGTCTTCTTTAAAAAGTGACTTCATAAGTACCCTTACTTCCTGCATCAGAATTAGTATAATCTGATATGTATTTAATGAAGGAGGGACATGTATATATTGTTTCTTCAGATTTCAGCATGCATAATTCATATGAAGAAATTAATTGCCACGTGTCTGTGTTTTAAATTTAAAAGAGAAACATCTAAAACCCTCTCTAGCCTCTCCTGTTAAAGGAACTGGCTTCAGTTTACAGAAGAAATGCAAAGGAATTTACATGTTTTACTTCTGTTCTAGAAGAAGGGATAATTCCAAATTTCTTTGACAAGCAGGAGAGGTCTAAAGGTCAGTTTAGCTTAAGAAGTTCTGAGTATTGATTTGCTCTTTCGTTTTTATATTTGGGGCATGCTAGAGAAAAATGATTAAAAATGCCAGATAGTTTCAGATTTGAACCTAAATCTTAAAATCTATCAAGCTGGGAAAGTGTAATAATTTTTTAAATTTTGTATATACCTCAGAGACAATCTGGTAAAATAGATTTTCCTCCCTTTGTAAAAGCAGTGTCTTTTGTCAAAAGACATCTGGAAACTCCATCACCTACCTCTAGAGGAAATCTTTCCATAGCTACTTTAGAAGGTGGTAGAGCTTTAACTGCCTACACTCTTAGAAAGCAAGGCTAGTCCTATTCACTAACTAGACACATACAAGGGAATGAAAAAGTACCCAGTTCTCAGAGAACTGACTCTTCAAATTCAAGCTTGCATTAAAATCTTGGAAATCTACTTCTTTAATGCCACTTCAATACCAATAAGCACCACACATAAAAAACCAATGGAATGGAGAACTGGAAGTCCAGTCCTCTCTCTTCCTTCTCCTCCAGTTGTCCCTAACCCAGAGGAAAAATCTGTTAAATAAGTTCCCTACTTTTAGCACCAAGAAATACAATATTTAGGAAGCAATGCAAATAAAGAGACCAGAGGAATGGAGGGATGATTAACTGTTGGTTTTTCCCATCTGGGGCCATCCATACCTGCATTCCTCATCACTTTTGATGAGGGGGTCAGAGCCTACTGTGCCCACCAGGAACTTGGGACTAAGCAAAGGCAAACGAACATGCTGCAGCACCTGTGAGAAATACACACCGTTAAAGGCACAGCTCCCATCTGCAAGGTGTTGAAAAAGAACACATGACCCAGGCTCCCCTGCTGTGCTTCCAACTGTTTGGGGGATCTAACTGAATACCATAAATAAGGAAGCAGGGAAAGCATAAACACTCACCTAAAATTAAATTTATTTTAATCATCAATTAGTAATGCAGAATATTCAGAAAATTAAAAGCACACTAATATCACTTTAGAATTGCTATTTTAAGCTTGCAGCAATGTGAGTGTTCCTATAAGTGGACTCAAATTAATTAACGATCCAGAAGAATGTACTGTTAAATTGCTAAAGACTGTTAAGGATGGGTCTTAAACATTTCTCAGTGACCACATATGTCCCAATTCATCTCCTTACTCTTCAAAGTGTGGTAGAATTTCCAAGTAATAGGGAAGGGAAATGTGGTAGGATTTCCAAGCTATGAGGAAAGAGCATGCTTGCTTTATCTTGTTCATTTTATACAGTTTAAGTTTTGAATTGTGCTATAGCTCAAATGTAGAACTGATCCAAAATAGAGGGGAAACAAAAGAGCAAGAAGTCCACAATAATAAGCAGTCAAAATGCTTTTAAACCCTTATTTCCTAGCCAGGTGTTACGGTGGACACCTATCCCAGCTACTCAGGAGGCAGAGGTAAGAAGATCTCTTGAGCTCAAAAGTTTGACGTTCCTGTGAGCTATGATGTCATGGGACTTTCTCCAGGATGACAAAGTGAGACTGTCTCAAACAAAACAAAACAAAACAAACCCAACCCTTATTGCCTTTATTATTTGGAAAGATAAACTTTCTTACAGTCTAACACACATATAAAGGAGAGTGACTGTTTCATTTTTATAAGAGAAATGCATCTAGTACAAAGCAGTTTCCTAGAGAAGCATTTCTATCATTACCTGGGGTAACTGAGGACGTCTTTCTTGAATACTGTATTTGACCCAGGCCATCACTGCATTGAACACTTGTTCCTCACTGCGAACGTTTAGCTCATCACTAGATATTATATCAATGAGTTGATTAGCTGGAAGTAACATAAATTCTTCACTCTCCATTACCTGTTTAAAGTTAGGTAAGAAGAAAAGAAAAAAAAAAACTGATTACATTTATTATCTCAATGTTTTTCTTCAGGGTTATGGGACAGAGTTCTATTCCACAATGGAACTGAAGTTTAAAACAGAAGAAGAGAACAAAAGAAAGCACAGAGGACACAAAATTTAATGAAAGTGTTCATTTATGATTCAAGCAATAAAAATATGACTTTTCATTCTTTTATAAGAATAAAGGACCAAAATAAAAATTCATATCCATAATAGGCCAAATTAACTCCAAATTATAACTTCAGAAATATAAGATGCATATAAAAAATTAGGAAAAGTTTTCAGAGGAAGATTAGTTGTTGAAAGGGCAGTATCTAAGGGAGAACCACCAAGGGGGAGGTTTAAAAAAAGAATGAGGGGCGGCACCTGTGGCTCAAAGGAGTAAGGCGCTGGTCCCATATGCCGGAGGTGGCGGGTTCAAACCCAGACTCGGCCAAAAAAACCGAAAAAAAAAAAAAATAAATGAATAAAAATAATGAGGTTGTCAGCAATTTTGCAAGCAAGAATGAATATAATGAGATAATCAGACCAATGAAAACTACTAAAGACCAAACCACTCTGATATATATGCCAGTGAGAAACTACAAACAAACCAATGCTTTACCATTACCTAACACCAGGGAACTGACAAAAGGAAGATGAGATGGCAACAAGGTTATCTGTAGCCGGTCCAGGCCAGCTACAAATTCCAAGATCCAGTAAGCCTTGCAGGCCTATACGTCAGGACATAGTGTAAAAAGGACAGGGTGCACTGCTGCCTCCCACCTGGTTCATCTGATTACTCAGGAGACTGCGCTACATGTGATGTCTATCAGCACAGGTAGGATATGGTTAAGAACTCAAATTCCCACTCTGCTAATCCATATTCTCTTAGGACATCAGTCATTCTCATGGTCATCAAAAAATGTTGAAATAGTTAATAGGCTATGAGATAGACCAAGGAAACAATTTAAATATTTGATTAAGAATATTTGCCTCAAGTATTATACATTAGGAAAAAATACATATCTCAAAACAATTTAAGGCAATAAGGCCAGTTATAGTAGAAATACCACTGAGCACTTTAATTTTTTTTTTTTTTTTTGAGACAGAGCCTCAAGCTGTCACCCTGGATAGAGTGCCGTGGCATCACAGCTCACAGCAACCTCCAATTCCTGGGCTCAAGCAAGTCTCTTGCCTCTGCCTCCCAAGTAGCTGGGACTACAGGCATCTGCCACAATGCCTGGCCATTTTTTGGTTGCAGCCGTCATTGTTGTTTGGCGGGCCAGGGCTGGATTCGAACCTGCCAGCTCAGGTGTACATGGCTGGCGCCTTAGCCGCTTGAGCCACAAACGCTGAGCCGAGACAGAGTCTTAAGCTGTCACCTTGGGTAGAGTGCAATGGTATCATAGCTCACAGCAACCTCCAACTCTTGGGCTCAAGAGATCCTTTTGCCTTTTTTTTTTTTTTTTGTAGAGACAGAGTCTCACTTTATCACCCTCGGTAGAGTACACTGGTGTCACACAGCTCACAGAAAGCTCCAATTCCTAGGCTTAGGCGATTCTCTTGCCTCAGCCTCCGGAGTAGCTGGGACTACAGGTGCCCGCCACAACGTCCAGCTATTTTTCTGTTTTTTTGTAGTTCGGCAAAGGCTGGGTTTGAACCCGCCACCTTCGGTATATGGGGCTGGTGCCCTACTAGATGAGCCATAGGCACCGCCCAGGATTTTCTATTTTTAGTGGGGATAAGGTCTTGCTTTTATTCAGGCTGCTCTGGAACTCTGAGCTCAAGTGATCCACCCACCCATGCCTCCCAGAGTGCTATGATTACAGGTGTGAGCCATCACACCTGGCCTAATTTTATATGTTTTTATTTTTATTTTTTTGTACATATATATTTTTAAGACAGAGTCTCAAGCTGTCACCCTGGATAGAGTGCTGTGGCATCACAGCTCACAGCAATCTCCAACTCCTGGGCTTAAGCGATTCTCTTCCCTCAGCCTCCTGAGTAACTGGGACTACAGGCACCTGCCATAACACCTGGCTATTTTTTGGTTGTAGTTGTCATTGTTTGGTGGGCCCGAGGCTGGATTTGAACCTGCCAGCTTTGTCGTATGTGGCTGGCACCTTAGCAGCTTGAGCTACAGGCGCCAAGCCTACTTTGTGATTTTCTAATCATGTCTTTTGCTCATTCATTAGATTATTTAGATTATATGTTAATCTAGGTATTGCTCGTTCAGATAGAAATATCTCATATAAATTCATATTAGGACCATGGCCTATTTGCTTTTGTTTCTGTCAATGTAGTGTTATATCTGATGTCCTTAATTATATTCTATTATATTTTATTGTATTCTGCCTGGAATTGGCAAGTTGTATCTGGTAACATGACACTGTATGGATAAGAATCTACCTAGTTCCTGGCTTGGCGCCTGTGGCTCAACGAGCTAAGGCGCCAGCCACGTACACCTGAGCTGGCG
>CAUYRH010075893.1:0-27845 GCA_963574655.1 Perodicticus potto | reverse complement strand
GTGCTGTGGCGAGTCTCTTGCTTCTGCCTCCCAAGTAGCTGGGACTACAGGCGCCTGCCACAACGCCCGGCCATTTTTTGGTTGCAGCCGTCATTGTTGTTTGGCGGGCCCGGGCTGGATTCGAACCTGCCAGCTCAGGTGTACGTGGCTGACGCCTTAGCCCGTTGAGCCACAGGCGCCGAGCCGGCATGCAACATATTTTGAAATATGCATATATTGTGCAATATCTAAGGAAAGCTAATTAATAAATGTATTACCTCACATAATATTTTTTGTGTTCAGAACACTCAAGACCTACTCTGTTAGTAACTATCAAGTACACAATATATTGCTATTAACTGTAGTTACCATGTGGTACAATATGTATCTTATGCTTATTCCTCCCAACTGAAATTTTGTATCCTTTGATCAACATCTCTCCAGTCATTCCCCCCTCCCCCAGCCCCTGGTAACCACCATTCCACTCCTTACTTCTAAGAGTTCAAATGTTTAGAGTGCACATATAAGTAAGAAAACGCAATATTAGTCTCTCTGTGCCTGGCTAATTTCATTTAACATAATGTCTTCTGGGTTCATCAATGCTGTCAAAAGTGATAGCATTTTCCTCTTTCTTTCTAAGACTCAGTATCATTCTGTTGTTTATAAGTATCACAATTTCTTTATTCATTGATGAACACTTGGACTGATTCCATATCTTAACTATGGTAAGGCTGCAATGAACATTGTGAGTTCAGGTATCTCTTTGACATACTGATTTCATTTCCTTTGGGAAAATGGGATTGCAGGATCATAAGGTAGCTCTAATTTTAATTTTAAAAGAAACTGCCATATGGTTTTCCCTAATGATCATACCAACTTATACTCCCACCAATAATGTATAAGAGTTCCCTTTTCTTCACATTCTTGCCAAAACTTATCTTTCCTCTTTTTGATAAAACATATTCTTCTTAGTAAAGTATCTCAAGAGTGGAAGAAGTATCCAATCTACTCAGTACTATTATGAAACCAATTTACAATCACTCGCACTTTCATAGGAAAGATAAATCACAACTATAGGCCAGGATGATGGAGGGAAGAGGAGGGGAATGGGAGGGGAGGAAGGAGGTTTGATAGAGGGAGGGTAACCGGGGGGACCACACCTATGGTGCATATTGCAAGGGTACATGTCAAATCTATTAAGTATAGACTATGAGTGTTTTAACACAATAATTAAGTAAATGAGGTGAAAGCTGTATTAACTAGTTTGATGTAAGCATTCCAAATTATATATAAAATCAGAACATTGTACCCCATAAAAGCATTATTGTATACATGATCTATGTGTATGTGACTTAATAAAAAAAATTTTTTTAAAGGCCATTTTAAGAGGAGTGAGAATATCTCATTGGATTTTAATTTGCACTTCCCTGATGATTAGCGATGTTAGGTGTTTTCTTGTACACCTGTTGGCCATTTGATGGATGTCTATTCCAGTTTGCCCATTTTTTAATTGGATCATTTGTTTCCTTGCTATTGAGTTTGTGATAAGAAGCCTTGAGTTTATGCTATGAGCAATGGCGAGCCATCAAAGCATTTGAATCTCTGGCATTGAAGAAGGGAATTGAAAAATTTTTGTTTATGGGCAGCGCCTGTGGCTCAAAGGGGTAGGGCACCAGCCCCATATGCCGGAGGTGGTGGGTTCAAACCCAGCCCCAGCCTAATACTGCAAAAAAAAAAAAAAGATTTTTGTTTAGATGTGCTGGCAAAATGTCATAGGGGACCTGAGAAGACTCCTCACTCATCGCGGTAGCCCTATCTACACATATACAGATGGGGAAACTGAAGACATAGCAAAGCACTCATTTTGATTGCCTTTCACTGTCCCGGTAAGAAAGGGGTTTTACAACACAAGTGGAGCCTGCAGCGGGAAAAGGGAGCTCCAACGTGTGTGGCAAAGCACGGGTCTTGGGATCATACGGACGTACATATAACTCCTGCTCCACCATTCACTGAATGTGATCTGAGGCAGACAGCGGATTCATTTAGCTCTTTTCCTTCTCAGCAGAATAGGGATGATTTATCTATCAGTTAGGAAGCTTTAGCTGTAGATCACAAAGAAATTTACCTAAATTAATACAGAAATTGTATTATCTCACACAGCAGGGAGTTCTCAGATGGGGCAAATAGGGTTGGTAAATTAACAACTTGACATCATCCTGACCACAAGTTTTTTCCCCTTATTTGCTCTCTGTCACCTTTGGTGCTTGTCACACTCCACTCCTTGTCATAAGAGGGCCGAAGCAGTTCTAGGCGTCAAGCATGGACATGACAATGACTGTCTAGTGGACAATGACCAGTGGAGGAAAAGGATGTGTTTACTTTCCAGTGTGTCTCTAAGTCATCAAAGAAGAAATCCTTTCCCGGAGTCCCCGTTCAGCCTGCTCTTCAGGTCTCCCTGGCTAGACTTGTGCCATATGAACTTGCTTTGGCCGGGCACGGGGGAGGGCGGTTGCATCATTATGACTGGCTTAGTTTCATCCTGATTCACCCTGAAAGTTGGGGCTTGGGCCCTCTTCACCTGCATAGTAAGACCACAAGAAGCGAGTGGAAGTTTCCACCAAAATTGTTAAAAATGAAGAGGGAGTGATGACTTGTTGAGTGGGCAACCTAGCAAGGTCTAATATCCTAGTGTCTGTCTTTCGGGGTTGTAGCTGGTATTTGTGATAATGTCTGTAGTAAATAGTAGCTATTGTTATTATTTCCAGCAAGTTCTTTGTAAGATCTTTAAATCTATCTGTGTAATTACAAATCCATCTTGCAAGTCATTAAAATAAATCCTCAAGGATGTCTATCGACTAGACTAATTGGTGGTGCTGTTTGTAATTAAACACGATGGAATAGAACTAATTATTTTCAAATTTGAGGAGTTAAGACTTTGCCCCAATCCAGGCTATAATCTGCTTCCTCAAGTAGAGTCTGAATGAGTTACTTACTAACCTTTGTATATAGTATAGCTATTAAATAACAGGTAAGCACCAGAGTTAGACAATTCTCATTACAAATCTTGCTCCCCACATTTCCTGTCAATGTTAGTTACATTTTTAAATTCTTTTCATATTTAACAAAAGGTTATTGTAATATTTGAGGATTAAGATAGACAACACAGGTAAAAATTTGCAGAACGTCGTGCGTGCTCAGTAAATACCTCCTTTGGTTATCAGCTAGCTTGTAGAGGAAGCAAGAAGATGTAATGAGATAATGACTCTGTAGCAATGGCACACAGTAGACAGTTGACAAATAGCATCCACTGTGTTTGCCATAAGCCAGAACAGTAGCTGCCTTTACTAGGGCCATGGAGTTTTTTTCTATATGTTGATTGGTGGAACCATGCCACTCCAATCATGCTACAGGTATTAATTTTTCAGACAAAAACACATGGTTAGGGTTTCAAATTACTGACTGCTCCCTTCAGGGCCTGTCATGTTACACTAAATGGTCCATTGTGGTCATCTGCCAAACTAATAATTAAATGCTGGAATTTTGCTAAAAACAAGTTACAAGCAGAAGATATTGGTCTTTAGCCTATACCCAGAAATGAGTGATTTTGCAAACTATATACTTTAGCCTTTGAAAAATTTGACTTGTCCTTAATATCCCCATCGCTGCCTGTGTTTGTAGAATTCCTCAATAAGTGAGTACATTTACAGCACAAAGAGTAGTTTCCTTGCATTTCATTCTTTTAAAAGTATCTTTCCTAGGGGTTTCAATGGATGCTGATGTAATTAATGTCATTCTGACATAAACAGCTTTAAATTACTGAGTAGAGAGAGACTTCGTGGTGGAGAATAACACATTAGTTGTGCCAAGAGAGAAGTAAGAATTTAAGAATGGGTTTTTAAAGTGGGATTTAAGGAAGATGGGGTGGGGTGTTTCTGGAAGAACTAAGGTCCGTAAAGGCTCTCCAGTTTCCAGTCAGGAGAGACGTTGGTGTAACCAGAATTAGAAGCTAACATTTTCATCTGTTCTTCCTCTATTTTAGCATCCTCGGCCTCTCCACTCCACCACACTCCACAGTGGTGTCCTGGGAAGCAGCTGTCAATCATTGTGACCTCATTTCCAGGAGCCTCATAAGAACCTTTGCCTAAAAGACTTCATCCGGTGGGATACTCAGGATGCAGCTTTAGAACTGCTTGTCAATCTCCTCTAAGAGATTATCAGAACAATCAACAAAGCAGAAAGGCAATTTATGGGCTGGGTAAAACTATTTCCAAATCATATATCTGAAAAGGGGTTACTATCCAAAATATACAAAGAACTTACACACCTAATAGAAAAAGAAAAAGATAAAAAAATGGGCAAAGGACCTGAAGAAGCATTTTTCCAAAGACACAGCCAGCAGGTGTGTGAAAAAATGCTCAGTATCACTGGTCATCAAGGGAATGCAAATCAAACTCACAGTTACATACCACCTACTATCTGTCATAGATGAAATAGAAAAGAGACAGCAAACGTTGGTCAGAGTGTGGAGGAAAGAGAGCCCTTATACACAATAGGTAAGAATGTAAATTAGTACAATCGTTACAAAAAACACTAGAAAGCTTCCTTAAAAAGTTAACATTAGAGTATTATAATATCATTTACGTTGTAGCCCTGCCCTGAAAGCCAGATTCATGTTGGACAGGGCAGATGTCAAGCAGGTATTTCCACCGCTGCAGAGAGCTACATTGGGCAGCCTGCCCCAGACCCCTCGACAGCATTTCATAGTCTAGTGGTTTGATTGCTTCATCATTTGCCTTCCCTTCCCTTGCTCCTTTCAAGAGCTCTTCTCTTCTAATCTATTTTTAAATATTGGAACAGTCACAGCTAAGTCTTAGTCCATCCGCTCTACCTTTCTAGATCCTCATTGGGTCAACTAGCCATTCCTATTACTCTAAATGTCTTCAATAAGCTGTAGACTCAGGAACTTTTATCTCCCACTTCCTCTTTTGAGCTCCAAATTTGGGTAACACCTGGTCTGCTCGATATCTCAAATCTTGCGTGTCCAAGAGTAAACTCTAGATTTTTCTCCCCAAATACCTTTCTCTCCTCAGCCTTCGCCATCTCCCTAATGGCACTGCCACATGCCCGGGGCTCACACCAGAAAAGGGGAAATTCTCCCAGTTTCTCCCTGGACGCCAGGCCAGACCATGAAAGCTTGGATCTTCCTTCTTCTTATTTACTCTATGGGGGTCATTATACAAGTTTTGGGATACACGAGAATCAAGGAATATAAGATCTGCCCGGACAGGCACAAATGAGGTCCTCCCAGCAACACTGATAACCCAGGCAAGTTGAAACTTGCACAGGGGAATCAGAAAGCATGCTGTCAGCTGTGTTTCTTGGACGTGAAACAATAAACCATAACACAGTCTGTCTTAAAGCTTTCATCCTGACCTACATACACCTGTGTGCTATACAGAGAGTATACTGTACATATATGTGTATGCACATATACATATTCACTCATTCTACATCCTACTATACACACATGTGCTCACACATGGTCTTTCTCTCTCACACACACACACTTATTTTGCCTCCCGTCTCACAAGCCATGATCATGCCCTGCCTAGCGAAGGCATGCTCATTTTACTCTAGCTTTAAACACTGCCATCATAGAGCACCCAGAGTCTTTTTTTTTTTTTTTGAGGCAATCTCTCATTATGTGGCCCTCAGTAGAGTGCTGTGGTGTCACAGCTCACAGCAACCTCAAACTCTTGGGTTGAAGCGATTCTCTTGCCTCAGCCTCCCAAGTAGCTGGGACTACAGGCCCCCCCCCACAATACTTGGCTATTTTTTTGTTGTAGTTGTCATTGCTGCTTAGCAGGCCAGGGCTGGGTTCGAACCTGCCAGCCCTGGTATATGTGGCCAGCACCCAGTGAGCTATGGGTGCTGAGCCTAGATTGTCTTATTTTAAAAGAAAATTCTATCTGCCCCTTCCGTGGCTCCTCACTGTATCTAGTATAAAATCCAAGTTCATTAACATAACCTCTGTTGCTTTCAAGACGTGCCCCTTCCTGTATCTGCACCTCATTCTATGGCCTGCTTTCCAAAAGACTCCTCTCCAGTTGAACAAAAGTTCTTTTTGCCTCAAACTGGATCCCAAACACAACCAATTCTTTACTATCCTGCGGCCTTCACACAATCTCTTCTCTGTCTGGGACGTCTTTGCCTGAGTTGGTTCCTGGCTGGTTTCTCCATACCCGCGTCCCCAGTTTCACTCTAACACCACCCATTTCCCCTAGCCCTTTGCTTTGTTTTATTATCATTATTATTAATATGAGGGTACATGCAGTTTGGTTACATAGTTCGCGTTTGTATGGTAAAGTCTGAGTTGTAGTTGTGCCCTTCACCCAGGAAGTGTGCCGTACACTCCTACCTTATATCTGTCCCAACCCTGTCCCCTCCGCCTCTCTTCTTGAATTTATCTGAGTTTTTCTCTCACGTGGGCTTGTCGTTATTAATCTACTAGTTTCAACTAAGTAATGAGTACCTGAGATGTTTCATTTTCCATTCTTGTGATGCTTTACTTAGGGGAAAGTTCTCCAAATCCTTCTAATCAAATATGAAAGATACAAGTCTTGAATTAATAAACATTTAAATATAATAGGTCACATATTATATTTAATATATTTCCTATCTTATGAGGTGGTCCAGTTTTTCTTTCACAAAGAAGTACGTATTATAATCGCTACTTATTTATTTGTTATTTTCTGACCGGCTCCCCTGTGAAATAGTTAACTTCTGTGAAGGCAAAATGATGTCTATCTCAATTCCTAATTTATGTCTAGCTCCAGGATATACTCGGGTCCTCAGTAAATATTTGTTGTATGAATTAATAGTGAGATGTTTTCTCAAGGGAAACAAATCTGGGTTTGAATCCCTGCTCTGCATCTTAACAGGGTGGCCTCGGATAGAAACCTTGAATAAGGTTTTGCTCTGCTTTTAGACATCATTAAATAGTATATATTTTTAAATTTTAGAACTGGATACTTTTTCAAAAACCTCTCTGAGCTCTAGTTTTTCAAGCTATAGCATGGAGGATAATAATACATAGCTCCTTGGTGTGTTTGGCACATACCATGTGCGTAAACGCTTTTTTATTTCTTCCACCTTCCTTTAGACATAAAAGAAAAATCAGAGATAAAGGAGTGGGGGAAACAAAATGGGAACTGGGTCTGTCATGGTCTTTCCTTATACTGCCAGCAAAATCAGCTCGGTTCTGGGAGTGATCCAGATGTGCTGGGAGAGAGGAGTCACCAATCACCAGGATGGGGTCATCCCACAATACACCTAAGTTATGGAATCTTTCACTGCACAGAGTTAAGTGCAGAAAAAGAAAATGAGGAGAATGTCTGCTCAACTTTGATTATGGACATGCCAGAGGGGAACTACTGGTTCTGTCTTTGTTTTTTTTCTTTAACTATCAAGGTTGACCCTGGACAATTCCCTTTGCTTGTAGCAATTTGAGATTCTGAATCTGTAACATGGGGATGATTAGATCTACTTTTAATGTTAGTATTACAATTAAATAAGAAGGAGGAGGGCCTAGCACATCCCTACAAAACTGGACTATAGTCAGGAGACAGGTAACTTGTTTTGCTTGCACCCCTCAAGACTAATGAATCTTTACAATACTCAACTTCAAGTTGATGGTGGTAAATGCTCTGAAATTTGCCCATGATTTACAGTAAAATTTTTCCTTAATAAAAATGAAAAAAAAATTCCTTTCTTCTTTCCACATCTTTCTGGCAAAGTAAATAAAACAATTTTAATTGATACTTAATTCTTAGTCAATTTCTTTTGCTTAGCCAGGTTGTATGACTGTGTATTTTGCTGAATGCAGTGAATTTGCTACCACTTCAACTGCTAGTAGAAATGGCCAAATTTTTGCCTGCATGCTCCAAATTTAGCAAAAGATCACGACACTTCGATATTTCCTCAGGGAGTATTAATTGTAGGGGGAAAGTGACGGCATCTTATTTAGGCTGTCTGGAAAGTCAGAGAAAGATTATAATTTATAGTTACTATGGTAGATAATTATACCTTCAAGAATATGCTAGTTGCTATTAAAAAAAATGCTTTGATCATAGATGAGACCCTTGTTGGGGAATCAAAAAAGAAAAAAAAAAAAGAAAGTAGAATTTGCCATCTTAAAAAATGCCTGACTACTAAGACCAAATTTCTCTCTGCATAAAATAATCAACTCCAGTTGGTTTTTCTAGGGTGCTCAAGTTCACACCATGTTCCTAATAGTGCAAGGACAATATTGTAAAATGCTAACTCATGTGTTTTCACCTATGTTCTCTAGTCACACATGGCTTTCCTTTAGCCGGGGAGACGGGCATCATTCATCTGATTCATGGCTGTGGTCAAAGCCTTGGGCCGGGTTACACCAGGACAAAACAGATTTGGAAGAATATGCATTGCCTACAAACACTCTCATCACTACTGACATCTAGATACTCAGGAGCTCAGGAGGTAGGGAGGGTAGAGGGAGTAGAGAGAGAGCTGGAGCCAGGTCCAGAGGGCTCTGCGCTGCACCTCATTCCTTTGAATTGTGCCTCATTCCCAGAAGGGGTGCAAGACAGAATCAATTTATGTTTGCTTCCTGATTGAGTCAGGAAAAATCAACAAGCTCTGGGAAAACCTAAATGAGGCTCTCAAGTGTTGTGTGGCCCAGAATGGTGTGGGAAAACACTTGAGAACTGGCCTGAGAGGAGAGCAAAGGGCTAGCGGGAGGTTATAAGGAGCCAGTCAGGTTGAAAATGGTGCAGTTTATGGCCAGTGAGTGGTGAATGTTGCAGGGTTACCAACGAGCAGAGATCATTTGCCTCCCAGCCCTCTTCCTTTCCTGTTTCGAAAGCCTCTCCTAAGTTCAATCCACCCACAAAGAAAGGGGAAGTACATTCTGATTTGAATGAGATTTAGCCTAAAATGCCTATAAAAACTTACTGATTGAGACAATAGCTGTGAAATAGGAACTGGGTAGCATCTTAGAAGAATAAAATGGTAGGTTGGTTTTTGCACACCTGGATTTACAGCCACTAAAAGTAAAGTTCAATTCCAGGTGGACCATTTATCTACATAAAAGGAAGCACCGCAGGGCCTCCATAGCTGACCTCCTTTCTTGACCACCTCCATAAGTGTACCTAATTTGCATAGACCGGAAACGCATCACACGTGTGTAACACTACGTAGGCTTAGTTCCTTATGTTGACCACTTCTCTATTTTGAGCAGTTTGGTAGAGTCCCTGGTGAGGTCAAACTTACAGAGGTTCCGCTATAATTTTAAGTCCACAGCCGGATGTCTTAACTTTCACCATAGGCTTTGAAAATTGTGTGGAGCCTCCTGGAAGCCAATCCTCATTCTCATTACCAATCCAGTGACACTTCCATGAGACTGGCTTCTATCACATCACAACTTATCCAAAATCTCAGGCATGGACACCCATGGTTTATGGAATAAAAACTATCAGTAGATTTTTTTAGTATATCATCTAACGTTCTCAAATATCAAACCCCAACACACCTGCTCAACAACACATGAAATCTCTCAGGCTTTTCTAAATTGTAACCATACAGAAAGTGCCTCTTTTGAACCCTGTAATGTAATTTTGTTTTCCCATGGTTTTCCCATTTTTGCTCCCTTTCTTTCCATTGTTCTTTTTGCCCTAAGAGCACAGACTTTGGAATCCAAACGGCACGAATTCAAGCGTTAAAATGGTGGTACTGTCATTGACCAGCTAGACAATTCTAGACAGGTCTCCTTTGCTATGACCTTACATTAAACTCTAACAAATAGAGTGATTTTCTTTAATATTTACCTGGATGCCGTTGAAGCACTCTTCTTTGTAAAGTATCATAAGAATGGGAAGGCAAGTATCCAATGTACTCAACACTAACATGAAACCAATAGATAAACAGCTACACGCCCACACAAGAGAAAAAACACAATTAAATTCAACTGGTGGGGAGGGAGAAGAAGAGAAAGGGGAGAGGGAAGGCGGGAGGGAGATTGGGAAGTCCTCACTTAATATGTGTAATGGGAGGTATACAGCACACCTCCTGGGTGAAGGGCTCACCTACATCTAAAACTTTACCTAACAAACCCAAACAATGTAACCTAATCATTTGTGCTCTCATATTAGTCTGAAATAAAAAGAAAAACAAATTAGATTGAAAATTAGTTAATGAACAGTGCCTGGTATCTAGCAGTACTTTATAAAGGGGGGCTATTAATATAATCGACTATCCAAACAAACATTTTTTACAATAATTATTTATTCATCTGGCTCACCAGGTCAGCCATGAGCTCCGTGGTGACAAAAGCTCCATCAAAATCAGGACTGTCTGGCACTTACTAAGTATTAGATAAATGAGAGAGGAAGGCATGTTGGATGGCTAATTAAAGTTCAGTTTAAGCTATATGAGTTTTAACATATCTAAGAATCTCTGTCTGATGCCCCATGCAGAATTAATAGCCCCTTCTGCTGGAGACTGCTAATGCTCCCATATACCTCTTATTTGCCTTGTTACATGTTGATTACATGTAATTTTCTGATTACTTACATCTCACTTATCTAAATATCCCTCAGTAAAATAGTGGATATATTCTCAAAATATAGCTGTTTCATCTTATTAGCCCAGCCAGCCTCTCCTTGAACTTAAAACTAGCCCTAAACTTAAAATTGGAGCCTATGCTTGCTAAGTTATGCTGAAAACCTCAGACCATCTTTCTGGTTGTAACGAGTCAATAGCATCATGTCTGTACTTGAAGGGCAAAGTAGGGTGAGGACAGAGGAGGAGAAAATTGTTGTGTGTGTATTTAGGAGACTCTGTCTCCATACCCCTGCTATGACCTTTATCCCCATAGGAGAGCTGGGCTCAACATGAGAGGTGAGCTTTCATTTGTGATCTTCAAGATAACATTTTAAAGTATAAAGCAAAAAGAATTTGACATAGTGTGCATGCTATCCCTTCAAACATGCCATGTGGATTAAGAACCATCAGATGGGGCGGCACCTGTGGCTCAAAGGTGTAGGGCGCCAGCCCCGTATACTGGAGGTGGTGGGTTCAACCCCAGCCCCGGCCAAAAAATAAAAAAATGATATATTAAATAAAAAGAACCATCAGATGCATTTACTAAATAAAGACAGCTGAGCTTCTGGAGATCCAGCAGAGAAGAATACAGATTGTGGAACGAGGACCACAGTAAAATGAACTCCAGAAGAAAGTGGCAAGTATTAGCCCCAAAGTCCCAGCCTCATGCCTTCCACAGGCCAAACTCTCCTGAATTCCGCTTCTATTTCATTCCTTGGGCTATCTCTAAGTGTTAATCATCCCAGCTCCCAGATGAAGCAGGGGCTGGAAATTACAATTACAATCACAGCCCTATTTGAACCAGGATTTGTATTCTCCAGAGCTGCCATTCACAATGGCACAGGGAGCAGGTTCAGCAAGGTGACTGCCGGTTCCAGTGGAGGATGCCCACCGTAGCGATGCAAAATGGGAAGGAAAACAAACCAACCAACCTGTATTCCACTGTGCCCAGGGAGCTAGGTGGGATGTGTAACCATTGTCTCTGCAGGGCTTCTCCAAGTTCTTTCAGGTTCAGGCAGAACGCAGCTGATATATCAATGTATTCTCCCCAAACCTTCCACCTGCAGTCACTTCTCTGAACACCCAACCTATTTCTTCTACACAGATTCTTATCCAGAACTAAGCCACCGAAATGGATCATTTTATGGTGTAAACAAAAGTAATTCGGACAAGACCCTGTGATGCCTGGGGAACGAGACTTCCCCTCCAGAATCTGTTTTTAAGGGCCATTCTCTGCACTTTCCATAGCGGTAATGAAAGTAGAAAGCAAACTGGTTACAGAAAACAGCAAGGCCTCACAAATGCCAGGTGCTCAGAACTCTCTATGGGAAAAGGTACCTCTATAAACCATGCTTATGTATATGTTTGGGAAGAGGGATGGTCACATCACCTTGGTTTTACATTTATTATGGTTTTAAAGTGCTTACTTCACTTTAAAAGGTGAAGAGAAGGTAGGCAATACCCAGCCTGGATGTACACGAGACTCCATCGCTTATCTCTAAATCACCTAGCACGAATTGTGTAAACGCACCTGTGTTTCATTAGGGCTTCAATTTCCCTACCACTGTAGTTGAGCATACCGTTATTAGATGGCATAGAAGGGGGGGGAGGAAAACAACTTTTAGTTTAAGATCTCATCCCAACATTCCCCTCTCCATAAACGTGCCCAGTGAGGAAGTGAAAAATGGTTCAAATTGTAAGGAGGGGAGGAGAGGGGAGGGAAATATACAAAACCAGCTCATCAATCCTTTTCTCTGGCTGACGTTAAACTTGCCAAAGCTCACAGTGGGTGGATAGTATTAAATGTGTATGTGTTGTCTGGAAATTTGCCTCTCCATGCCAACACAAAGCTTGCTGCTTTGGGAGAGGAGATTAGTTTGAGAGAAGGCAAAGGGAAGTTCAGAAGCTCAACCTTCCTCAAGTGTGTGACCTCTGCCGCTGGCACTTATTTTTATTTGGTTTCCCAGTCCCGCTAGGTAGCTAAGCTCCAACCGGTGATGAGGATTACAAGGAGTATGGTGCCATTTTACTCACAAAGGCTTTGACCTGTGATGGCAGCCACCAGGATTTTCAGAGAATTCCAGGGTTCAGCTCACTCCATGCTATTGACCAGCTCCCACCCATCAGGGCAGCCAAAGAGGAGGGAGCTTGCTTACTAAGGCTGTAAGAAAGGCTTGTGACCATAAATGCAGTGCCATAAATCCTACAAGCCAGAATAGGCCTTAGATGTTGCCAAATGCCTTTGCCCATTTCGTTTGTGTGTGTCCACAATCCCTTTTGGTCCCGGACAGTCCTCACACCAGTAGCTCTGGTGTAATTATTAACAGCAACTCCTCTCAATTTCAGAAATGTCCTGGTTTGGATAACAAATGATCTGTTCACCTATGCATTTGGCAAATTGGAAATCTGAGGCCCAAAGAAGGAGGAGAAAATTAGTGGGTGTGGGCATGAGAGTTAGACTAGGTTATGGGTTGGTATACTATAGCCAAAAAGAGAAAAGCAAAACAAACACAACATAATGGCCTCACATTGCATTGAAACTATCGCCTCTTTGACTAGGTCATAATCCTGTGTCTTAGCATCTATTTCTTAATGCCATGCCAAAACGTGTACCAGGCATTTGATCCATCTCTGTTTCCATGTATTAACCCACTTTCATGTACATTATCCCATTTGATTTTTCCATCGACAATAATATCCATTGTGAGAAAGATAGTGTTAAATAAAGATGAGAAAACTGAAGTTTGGGATGTTAAACACTAAAGAAGTTAAGAGAGAAACCACTAAAACCCAGGTCACCAGTGTTTCTTTCCATGATGCTATGCTCTGCCTTGGAAGGGGTCTAAAGGGAGGAGGAATGTTTGCTTAGAGGGATGGAGCCCGGAAGAGCCAAGGAAAATGTGGCAGGAGAGAGACATCACTGTGGGCTCTGAGATTTGTCTATTGGACCAGCAAAACTGGTTTTTGGTGCCCTGTACTTCTTCCAAGATGGCAGCTCCCTTGAAAAAAGGAAGTACATCATGTGCCACCAGCAGCGGTGGCGGCAATCGGGCGGGGAGGGGGGGATTCGGATGCAGCTATGAGGCTGTGAGGACAGAGGCTCAAAGGATGGCTGAGAGTGGGACTGAATGGGCCTATATTGCAGCACCGCTTAGGTCAGGCTGACAAGGGTTTCCCCTGCACAAGGACTTACATAAGACGTATCCAGGGGCCCATTCAAGAAAATATCAAGCCTGGCATTTTCCTGTTTACTTAAAAAAAATTTTAAGGCTTTTGAAAAAATGTATTTCTTGGAAACAAATATATTTTGGCCCAACCCATATCCCACTAATACTCACCACACAAAGTTTCCAGTTCTAGCCTCAGGCCACACCACCACTGTACCATGAAGGGTGATATCTTATTTATTTAATTTCTCCCCTTAAAAAAAAAAATCCCTCCATGCTAGCTCCTTGAGCAACTAGTTGGTTTGTATTCTTTTGTTTTGACATTGTCCCCTTCCCTGGGAATCATGAAGTCAGTGTTTGGTTTGCTCACTTCCAAGGAAATCTTATATTTTAGTAATAAAATCAACACTACCTGATTTGGAGCTATAAATGCCCCCAAGGACCATCGGGAGCCTCTTTGACTTCTTCCTGGTCCAGATGCCATAGCTATTCAGCCTGCCATAGGCCACCCTAAGGAAGAAAAGATGTGCACTTTTTCATGTGGGAGTGCTGTTCCTCCTGCCTCAAAGCGCGTTATATGGACTACGACTTCTCTCTCCTCTTCCCACTCTCTACTCCCTCCATCACATCTAGTAAATATTTAGCAATCCAATGTAGAGTTATCAGAAGTAATAAAGGAAGAATCCCAATAAAACCTCACACCTTGACTCAAATCTCAATGTTCGACACTGTCATTTAAGGATCTCCACTTGCTTTGGGGGAACTAAGAGGGTTTTTATAATATTCCTCCCAGGCAATCAAGGGCACTGAGGACCCATACTCACAGAAGGCCTTCATGTGCCTCAGGAAGTTGGCCATAGTTAAAAGGGATGTACTGTGTGGTTGCTGTCTCTGCAAGTGCAGTGCATCCTTCCTATAAAGTGGTTCATCTTGCTACCGTGATTCCATGGAGGCAACAACAAGGACACCAATAAAAGCTGACAGTTCTTTCTTCTACTTTCCTTTTCCAAAAGCAGTCTACTTTGGTGGTTATAGACATGGACTTTGGAAACATCAGACTTTCACTCAAATCCTGAGTCTTCTACTTCCTGGGTGTCTGATACTAAGTCCCAACTTCTCTGAATGTAGGTTTCCTCATTTGGAAAGTGTAAGTAGCAATTATTAACTGGATTGTAATGAAGAGCAAGTAAAATAATATGACAGCATATAGCATATACACTTGCAATCACTGGTAGCTGTTAGATATGTGGATGGCCATGCCCAAGCTAAGAACATGCCCCTCACCATGTTCTCTGAGGCCCCACCTTCTTGTTACTTTCTCTATTTAACACTTTGCCTGCCCAAGTCACACAAGGGTTTAATCAGTTCCATAAACATTCCTAAGAATGTTGTAAGATAAATACCTATGAGGCAGAGATGGCATCGTGCCATAGAGAAAAGTGATGATTCAGGTAGGCCTTGGGGGCTATTTGGAGGGTCTGAGGAATCAGTCCAATCACAGGGATCCTCATTCTCACTATCGCCCGGGGGTTCAGAGTCAGTACATCAGTACATAACTGTGTGATGCCTCGCGAGGGCTGCTATGGCTGGCCATGCCATGGACAGGTGTGCAAGTTGTGAACTGCACAATAGTCTATAGCAAACTGCAGCCTGGGGGCCACATCTGACCTGCTATCTACTTTGTAAATAAGGTTTTATCGGAACATAACCATAGCCATTCATCTAACCCATTGCTCCTGGTTGCTTTTGCACTACATGGCAGGGTGAAGGGGAGCCCACATGGCTATCAAACCTATAAACATTTAGTATCTGGTTCTTTTACAGACAATATTTGCTTACCCAAGTGCTTGGTTTTGGGAGCTAGGGTCTTGTGTACAGTAGATGCTCAAAACGCAGTTGTTGAATGGATGAATGAATGAATGAATGAATGCATGCATGAATGAATGCATGGATGAATTAATGAATGTGTGAATGAATGCATGAATGAATGAATGAATGCATGAATGATGGTTCAACTACCAGCACAACACAGCCAAGTATTAATTCTAAAGGAGTTTCAGTGGGGAAGATAAAAACAAACACAACAAACTTAGTAATGGAGAAACCCAGGTTCTAGTTCCTACTCTGCCTGCAATTAGTTCATGTTAGAATTAATTAGTTTATATTAGTTTAATTAATTAGTTTATATTATTAGTATAATAGAGTCAATCATTTTCCATCTCTGTATCTCAGTTTCTCTCACTGTAAAATGGAAACCCTAAGCCGATTTTACTGGGGCTATAATGGGAAATAAAATAAATCACCAATGTGCAAGCATTGTGTCCAGTGACTGACACGTAACAGGAACTCATCCAATGTTAGAAGTCAAAGCAAGGAGAAAGAGAAGTCCTTTGCTTCTGAATAAAATATCTGCCCTGTCACCAGAAGTAAACAGAGTAATTCATACATTTAATTGGCAGATGTCACGGAAAAAGCTTCAAGGAGCATTCTACACAAAGACTCCCAGGCTAGTTTGTGTTCAAACAAACCAGACAGCCAGCCCACAGCTGGAGCCAGAAGCCAAATATTTCAGACACCATCAGGGCTGGCTGCTTCCAGCTAGGCCGTTCTGCATGGGGCTGGAGCCAGGCCACAGGAAGTCCTCAGGGCCGGCTCTCCAGAGCCTAGCGAGGCTTCAGTATTTTCATGATCCTCTGGGTAGACCACCACTCAGAGAAAGGACATGGAGAGAGGGGAAGGGGGGTCTTCATTCATAGAGGCATCTGCTGTCGCAGCTACACAAGAACATACAGCTGTTTGGGTGCTGTCTCTGCACGAGCACGCCTTTTGTTCCCATGCTCTTCTGGGGTGGGGCTGGGGCTTGGGGAGGGGTGGAAGTCTCTCATCATGTTTACCTTGGGGGATGCTTTGCCGCGTCTCCGCCCACATCTCATTTTATGGTGTGTGGAGTTTTATGGTCCAATTTAACATGGGAGAGGAGACGAGAAGGCTGATGTGTGAACTGAAGCTGAAGAGTCATAAATCCAGAGGAAAATTATTCCAGAATTATGAGCCCTGCTCATCAGTGTCCAAGGGTAATAGCCGCTGCTCGGTGGCAGGGTTGGACTTCCAAAGTTATTTCAGGGGCCATTTGTAGGACAAGCACCCTTTCATTTCATCTGAATGGGTAAATATTTTTAAATGGGGTCTCCTAAATCCATTGGGATACAGCCAAAGTCCCCAAATTCTGAGAGCCACGGACACCCAAGTAACTCTCTTCCAAGGACAGTTCATTTGAGAAGTCTCAGATTTGACAGAAAATGATTTATGCTTTCTCTGCACAAAATACAACCAGACCTACTGTTTGCTTTGAACTTGAGACCTGAAGAGATTTCTAAGAGCCTTTTGACAACGAGGCATTGGATAAAGTATAATAATAAAGTCAACTTCCAAAGTTCCCACAGGATATAAAGCAGGGAAAAAAAAAAGATACTTTGGTGAAACCTTGGTCTTAACACATTTCTCTATTACAGCAGCGTAAGAACCTACTTGGGTGTTTCTGCACAGAACTGTGGAAAGTCCGGAAAATAAAAGGGGTGGATGAGGCAAAAGCAATTGAGCCAAAAGCATGCACAACTGTTGTCTCCTTTTCACAGTTCTAAACACCTGGAGGGAAAAAAAATACCTAAGAGCTTTCAGGATTGTGATGAAGAAATAGTGAGTCCTTCTAAGGCCAGGCACAGTGGCTCACACCTGTAATCCCAGCACTCTGGGAGGCTGAAGCAGGTGGATTGCCTGAGCGCCGGAGTTTGAGACCAGCCTGAACAAGAGCAAAACCCTGTCTCTAAAAATAGCCAAGACTGTGGTGGGCACCTGTAGTCCCAGCCACTTGGGAGGCTGAGACAAGAGGATCACTTGAACCCAAGAGTTTGAGGTTGCTGTGAGCCATGACATGGCAATCTACCCAGGGCAGCAAAGTGAGACAATATCTCAAAAAAAAAAAAGAAAGAAAGAAAGAAAGAAAGAAAGAAAGAAAAAGTCATTCTCACATCTTCTTGAGCATTATTCCAACACACTCCCTTCCCAAGAATACCTGTTGCCTGTGACCATGTACCGCTGGCTTTTCCAGGGTCCTTTCTTGTAGGCATCTGATTTCCACTGATTTTTCCGCAACAGTCCCACCAGTTTCTCTAAACATAACATCCCTCAAATCTCTCCTGCCAGACGCATCCTAAATAATATTCTTAACAACTAGGAGAAGCCTTGCCTGTACACAGGTCTGCCGGCTGCTGTCCGACAAGGTTGGGCCGCCCTCATGCAAAATGAATAGTGGAGCTGCTGAAAGCCTAGACAGTAAGAAGACTCTTGTTGGTGTTATCGCAGACTCAGACTCGACTAGAAAAACCATCTGCCAAGGCCCCTTCCTTCCTAAATTCTCGGCCTACAATTTTCATTGAAGAGCTGTCTATTTTACTATCACTAGAGAGATTTGGCTTGTGTAGGCCCAAAGTCATTTCTTTCTTTTTTTTTTTTTAATGTACCACCCATCCATACAAATTTGTGCATTTTTCATCCAATGCTAAATGAAATGTTCATCTGTTTGCCAGTATTTAAGTTACACTTTGGAAAACGTTCAGAGAGCTTGAAATTCAAGCTGATGAGATGATGTGAGGACAGGGAATGTAAGTGGCTGCTGGCACTCATTCAACATGAGATATTCCTCTCTTATGAGGTCTTGAGGCCCAATGATAAATGGCAGAAAGTACTGTTGGCTGCACAATTTAAAATAGAAGCTATTAAGTAAATGGCAATAATCAATAATGTCCTAGGGTTTAGGTTCTGTGGTTAATTCATGGTTGTTCTTTATTTTAGAAATAAACATCCGCCAGGCATGGTGGCTCACGCCTGTAATCCTAGCACCCTGGGAGACCAAGGCAGGTGGATTTCTTGAGCTCAGGAATTTGAGACCAGTCTAAGGAAGAAAGAGTGTCAGGAGTTTGAGACCAGCCTGAGCAAGAAAGAGTAAGACCCCATCTCTACTAAAAATAGAAAATTTAGCCGGGCATTATGGTGGGTGCCTGTAGTCTCAAGCTATTTGGGAAGCTGAAGCAAGAGGATCATTTGAACCCTAGAGTTTGAGGTTGCTGTAAGCTACAATGCTACAGCACTCTACCTAGGGCAACAGACTGAGACTCTGTCTCAGAAAAGAAAAACAAACAAAAAGAATAAAAATCAACACATAAAGTAAAAAGGGCTCTGCATGAACCAATGATGAGAGTGTTATGAGAAGCTTATTATTATTGATTCCATTTGTATCGACTATATCTTTTGATTTTCTTGATGTTCTGGCATGTGGGGCCTTGATCCTGGAGAGACTGCCCCTTCCAGAGCTAGCTAATTCGTAGAGACAGAGTACAAGTCCTCATATGAGCATACCTTCGACATACAAACAAACCAATCCCGAAACCATACTCTCCACTGTCTCCTTTATCAGAGTCACATGCCAAGCCAATATTCCCCTTGTTCTAAATCACCCCAGGGACAGGTGCCAGGCAAGTAGGGTTATATACCCATGGCCTCAAGTCCACTGAAGTTGTTCAAACTTTCCAATCCTAAACTTTCTAGCATACCCTCCCTGCCTTAGCCATTGCTTGCCACGAGAACCCCAATGAAGGCTCTGGGCCATGCTCTGCCCCTCACCTATGTATCCTGGCTGGTTGGCATGCCATGTCTTTTCCCTGACTCCAGGGGTCTGGGAGCACAGAGACGTCTTCCTTTATGACAACCATTTCTATGTCTACGGGTCTTACTATATTCTCTTTAAACAAATCCTGGATACATGTTTAGAATCGTTTTGTGCAGTGAAGATCCATCTAAATAAAAACTGAGATTAGAATGTGGAAAAGATGAAGGCCATTAAGTGTTTGAAGCAGTAAGGGCTGGGTTATAGGTACAAGAAAGCATCTGAAATGCCAAGGAAAGAAAGCAAAATGGTTGAGCTACCAGACGCCGTGCCGTTCAATGTTACAGTGCACGTGGAGAGGCAGCCGGAAAGGGCTAGAAAGAAAGGTGTATGGAAGAGGATACAGTTCCTACCTGGGGATACAACAGGAGACCAGCCCGGAGGTGATTTCCACAAGTCCTTCCTCTCTGTACCTTCTGAACTAGTCACATCAAGGACCTTGATGGAGTGTCCAAAGGAATGCACTAAGAAACGATCAAGGAAATCAGTACACTGAACATTTAGAGTTTTGGGAACAGAAATCCCTGCCTCAGACATATAAGGCTGAACTTGAATCTATTATCTAACAATGAAAGCAGATAAAGTGCTGCTTTCTCCGTGGTTATGAAATGGAGATGAAACTGTTACCAGGAAGATATGTCATCTGTAATATTTTGCAATCCCGTTTCAGTTTTAGACCCAATTTTTAATAAAGTGGGAGAAAATCAATCTCAGTAATTCAGGAATTCAGTCCCCATCTTCTGACTCTTACTGAGGTGGGCTAAGTATCTTGGAGGCTTGTGCATTGCCAAGGCGATGGCCACTGCCTGTCTCCTTGCAGACGCCCTTCTGCTGTTTGCCTGCACGAATTATCCCAAACTGTCCCCCAGACCCATTCTGTCTATCCTGGATCTCTCTGCTACTTCTGGGTTCTGAATTCTGGGAGGAATTTGACTGTTGTATCTAAATCATGCTGCACATTGAGAAATTCTGGGGGGCTATCTAATGTCCTGTTAACCTAGACTCACTTCATTTTCTATGGAGGACAACACCATCTGCAGAAACATGCCTCAGAAGTGACACGTAAGAACCCTCAGAAATCTCACCTGAAGTGATTCCCTTCCGCTCAGACCAGGTTTGGCCCCCAGAAGCCCAGCACAGAGCTCCTCTCTCCCAGGAATGGCACGAGTCTTAGCACCGGAAACAGCCTCCCTTTTTTCTTCCACATTCTGAGGGCTCTGTTAGTCTGGGGAATAGAGAAGCGTGCCTTCCCCTCCTAACGAGACCCTTTAAAATCCACACTTCACATGCATGAGTCTTGCCTGTTTCCCTTGGTATCAAGGCTTTGGAAACTTAGAAGTTAGGGGGAAAAAACAGATGAGGGTATATACTGAGTGGGGGAGAGAAATAGTTGGTGACAGAAGGACCAAGGATCAGCCATAAATAACGATTTTAAACTCATTGGGTAACAGTAGAAAACATAACGCCACCACACTCAGACTCAGCTGCCTTCAGGCTCTCAGAGTGATACAGAAAGCCTTCTCACAGAATACCTGCATCTTACTTTCTTGCTCTGAACATTGAACTTTTTCTTGAAGCACTTTGGGTTCAGAAAAAACTAGAAGGAAAGGATTGAGGTTAAAATCTAGATATTCTTCTCTATCAATGTTAGACCAGTCAATCTTTCACTCAGGGAAGTGCTGATAAATGGGTTCCCCCAACTAGCACTTTTCCTGTGTCAATCTCTCTTTCAGCCTCTTCAGCTCTTTCTCCTACACACACACACACACACACACACACACACACACACACACACACACACACACACACGGCTCCAGGTGGCAAAGAAAATAAACCAGGGCTGATTTTCTCAGCCTGTTTCTAGCCAGTTGACCATACAGCACACCTCCCCTACTTGGTAGTAAAGGCATATTTTCCATTTATTACACAACTTCTGAGACTCTTTAAAAGTAAGAATTACGGAAAAGATTGGCACATTGGCTGAAGGCACTAAATTAGATGACCTCTAAGGTTGCTTTCCTACTCTTTTCATCGTTCATAAGACAGAAAATGTCATTTCAGGAGAATAGACTGAGGCAGCGCTCAATTATTCACAGACATATTAATTTTCCTAGCAGATTTTTCCATTTTGCTGAAATAACTCAGAAAGGGCATTTCAGCCCGCTGTAACTTTTCCTACCAACACCCTGAAAAGTTCTGGGGGGTTGGGCATCTTGCATCTATTTCTCTCCATTTATTTGCCATAGAGGCAAATCTCTAACATTTAGCTCCATTTGGTTAGAGGCCCTGAATATTCCTGCTCCTATTTTATAATTTCTTATTTTAATAATCAGAAATGTAATCCATTCATGGGTCGATGGGCTGCTTCCATGACTTGGCAATTATGAATTTGAATTATGACTTGGGCTGCAATAAACAATCTGGTGCAAATGTCTTTGTTGTAAAATGATTTTTGACCATCTGGGTAAATACTTAATAGGGGGGATTGCAGGATCAAATGGTAAGTCCATTATTATTTCCTTGAGTATTCTCCAAACTTCCTTCCAAAAAGGCTGTAGTAGCTTGCATTCCCACCAGCAGTGTAGCAATGTTCCCTTCTCTCTGCATCCATGCCAACATCTGGAGTTTGGGATTTTGTGATGTGGGCTAATCTTACTGGAGTTAGATGATATCTCAAAGTGGTTTTGATTTGCATTTCTCTGATGATTAAAGAAATGTATTTTAAAAACTTTAAGATTCCTATTGAATTCCATTTTCAGAAGTAATCTCTGTTATTAGTTGTACATCTATTCTGTCAAAAACATTCTATGTTTATAGAAACACATTCACAAGTCTTCATGAGTATATATGTACATACATATATGAGTATATATATACAAATACATATATTAATACTCATGTGAATATGAATACTCATATTTGTATATATGAGTATTGTATATATGTATATATACACATATATTATATATGTACATATGAGTTTATATGTATAAATGGAATTGTGGCAGACAATGTTTTTTGAGAAGTCAACAGCTGTGAACATCAAATCTTCACTTACAAGCTAAAAGAATGCTCATTTTTTAAGGTAGAGAAATAAATCTCTTATCGTTACTTTAAGGTTTACATCTGTTTTTATTCTTTTTATTGATGTATAACATACATACCGTAAAGCTGGCCATTTTCAGCACAATGAGTATTTCTATATGTATACAGTCATCTTACCACCACCCAGATCAAGAGAGAGATTACGGCCATCCCCCTAGAAGACCTTCTCATGTCCTTCCCAGTCAGTATCTCCTAAAGGTAACCAGTCTTCTGGTCTCTGTCTCTGTAGATTCATTTTGCCAGTTCTTAAGCTTCATGTACATTACATAGTATTGTATATAATCTTTTGTGTCTGGCTTCTGCCAGCACTTTCTATCACATTAACGTACGTTTTGATGTGTGAGTACATCGTTTGTTCCTTGTATTATTGTATGGTTTTGCACTACATGTATCTACCACAATTTATCCATTATCTTACAAGTATATTGAATAACTGGGCTGCTTCTTGTTTTTTGATATCATAAATAAACCTGCTGAGAACATATCATGATGTGTAGTTTGGTGGGTATATGAACTTATTTCTTTGGGGTTTTACTCAAGAGTGGAATTGCTGGGGCAGCACCTGTGGCTCAATGGGGTAGGGCGCCGGCCCTATATGCCAGAGGTGGTGGGTTCAAAACCAGCCCCGGCCAAAAACCGCAAAAAATAAATAAATAAATAAATAAATAAATAAATAAACAAACAAAAGAGCGCAATTTCTGGTTCATACAGTATTTATAAGTTTAGCTAGTTGATATCAACGAAGAAATTTCTTTCTTTTTTCTTTTCTTTTCTTTTTTTTTTTCTTCTAAGACAAAGTATCAGTCTTTCACCCTGGGTAGAGTGCTGTGATGTCATAGCTCACAGCAACCTCAAACTTCTGGGCTCCAGTGATCCTTTTGCCTCAGCCTCCTGAGTAGCTGGGACTACAGGTGCCACCACAACACCCAGGTAGTTTTTCTATTTTTAATAGAGACAAAGTTTTGCTCTTGCTCAGGCTGGTCTTGAACTTCTGAGCTCAGGCAAGCCACCTGCCTCCGCCTCCCAGAGTGCTGGGATTACAGGTGTGAGCCACTGTGCTTGGCCAAGAGTGGCAGAACTAGCCCATATTCCCACCAACAGGTTAGAACCATTCCTATAGATCTGTATTCTTACCGGCATTTGGAATTGTCAATCTTTTTAATTTTATCTATTCTCGTGGGTAGAGATGGGTTTCCTTGTGGTTTTTATTTGTATTATGCACGTAAAATTACGAAGTTGATAGCCTTTTCACATAAGCTTATTAACCATTCAGATACTTCATTTCTTGGGTGTCAAAAGCTTTTGTCTTTGTCTTATTAATCTGTAGAAACTCCTTATATCTTCTAGATCCAAGTGCTTCATCAGATATATGTATTATACACATTTTCTCCCAGTTGCTTTTCACACTCTTAATCATGTCTTTTGATAAGCCAAAGTTTTTGATTTTAATGAGTCCACATATTAATCTTTGCTAGTACCTGGTAATTTAAGGAAGGGCTGAGGCAGTGATGCAAGTGCTGGGGAGGGGCTACAAATACACATTATCATTAGCAGAGAAGTTGGACTGCACAGAGACCATAATAAATCAATTGCTTGCAGAGTCCTATCAAAACCCTAACAGTGAATGGTAACTGACAATCAAGTGGCAGGCTTTATAGCAGAACCACAGCATCTGGTGGCAGGCTTTATAGCAGAAACACATTTTGGGTGTCCCTGCCTCCCAGCACCCCCAGACAGGACCATTTAGTTACAAGAAAACAGGCTCAGGCTAGTACTTGTGAAGTCAAAAACCTTTGGATTTGGGGATAGCTGACTCCTCCTCCAACTCTCAGGATAGATTATTACACCTCTAAGCTGGCCACAGAATCCCATTCTCCTTTGTATGATACTTTTGCAGACTTCAGTGTAGCAAGGTATGATCATGTGTCTTAGTCCTGGACTATGAAATAAGGGCAAATCTTACAAGAGGTTTCTAGAAAAGATTATCTTGCTAAGTAAAAATACAAGGATTCCTAAAAATAAAACCTTATTCTCTATTTTCTTAAGCTTGGAAAGCTGGTCTGGATACCTGCTATTTGGAGCAGTTGAAATCATTTTGTGACCCTGAGGAAAGGGCCAAGAGATTCACGGTGTCATCGACCCTGTGCTGGGACATCACTGAATACAGAAATAACCCAGTAACAATTCCACCAGACTTCTTGTTATATAAGATCACAGATGCCTTTGCTGTTTTAGCCATAACTCATCAGAAATCTTATATTTGCAGATTAGAATATCCTTTCTAATCTAATAAGGGAATCGTGTTACATATATTGAATGCAACATTTTTTCCTCTTCATGTATCATTAGACATCATTGCAAGTTTGTACTTTCAGATTCACCTTTCTCTTTAATACTCACACAGATTTCCATCACGTATATCCCATCCATTATCTATCACCCTTCCTCTTTTTAGACATCTAGATTGTTACCATAGTGTTACTATAAAAGTGTTGCAATAATTTGCTTGGACATCTCTGCAAAAGTACTTGGGCGTATGAATAGGGAAGATCCATTCTTAGATGTGAAATTGCTGAGTCAAAGGTTCTGTACCTTTAAATGTGGATAGACATTGCCAAACTGCCTTCCAGAAATGTCATTACGATTCAGATTTCCACAAATTATATACTAGAGAACCTATTTTCCCCACACAAATGACTGCATGGCGAGTTACTAATTGTTAAAAATTTGTGCCAACTTTATCAACAACAGAATTGTATTCCATTGTGAAATGTGTATTTAAAATGATGCAGTTTTTTATATTTTTTGCTGCTCATCTGCGTGTGTAAATTGCCTCTTCATAACTTTTGCCCTCCTCCCTGCTGGGTCGTCTAGTGTTGCATCATTTCCTAGGGTGATTATTGTTCAACTTGTTTTAAAGCCTGTCTGGGCAAAACTGAATCAGGATGATGACTCTTCTCTAAATAAGTTCAAAGTTCAAAACATGTGTTTGGGTTAATCTGAACTGAGTCTTTACCAATGTCAATTATATATGCTGTAACTATTTTCTATTTTTAACTCGGGAGGATTTTATCACACAGAAGTTTTACAACTTTATGTATGAACAAATTTTTTCTGCCATTGCACCTCTCCACTTAGTGGTATTCCTAGCGATATTCCCCTGTCACAAGATTTTAATAATATTCACCTATTCTTTGCCTCTCTGGTTATTTTGCGTGTTTTGATTTCCTATTTAACAAATGTCTAATGAGGACTTAATAGGAGCCAGGCATGTTGAAACAGTGATGAATGATTTAAAAAGTCTCAGCTCTCATGAGTTTATATTTTACTCTACAGACAACAAACCCTTGAGCAAAGGCATTGCATATCAGAAAGGGATAAATTCTATGCAAGAGATAGAACAGAGAAATGGGAAAAGTGAGCTTCTGTGTGGGCACCTTAGTAAGGCAGCACAGGTGGGGAACGCCTTTCAGAGGAAGTGATCCTTGAAGAGACCCAAGTCATTGAGAAGAGTCTGACTTATAATGATATTATACGAGAGGGGCCCAGATGGAAGTGACAGTGCTCAGATCTTGAGAAGTGAATTACACACATTTAAGAAGCAGAAAGAGGCCTTGGTCCAGGAGAACAGAGAATGTAGAGCAGGTCAACAAGGAGATCAGAGAAGCTGGCTATCAGCCACTTTAGATTTTATTGCGATTTTACTGCACTTTTATTAGGACCTATTAAGCAGGATAGTAATGTAAAGTGAATCATTGAAAAATATATATATCAGGGACTTCTGCTTCCAAGCGTAAAATAAGGGTTTGATGATCTTCTTAACCAAGCTTCCCAAATATGTTTATTGAATCATGCACTTTCCTCACTTATTTATACATGTGAATATATATGCATATGTAAAATGCATTCCATGTCTGGACTCTGATTTAATTGGTTTCATGACTGATTATTGTTTAGTATTACACCTTTAATTACTACAGTTTTAGAATACTAACATATTTTAGCCATTGGAAGATACCATTATCAATTTTTCTCCTTTTTCAAAGTATGGTAATTCTTAAGCACTAGTTCCACTTGATAAATAATGCCCACTAACATTAATGTAGCACTAACTGTATGCTAGGCAAATAGTTTGTATGGATGAACCCAACTTAATCCTCCCACCAATACTAAGAAAGAGATATAATGATGATTCCTATTTTACTGATGAGGAAGCAGAGCCCACACAAAGTTTAATACCTTGCCTAAAGATACACAAATATTCTATCATGGAAAATAGATTTGAATCTGAGTGACCTGGCTCCCGAGTTCATCCTGAACTTGAACATTGAAGCACTCACTACTGTACGTTGACTCAGATGAACTTTACCAATTTATCAAGTTAACAGCAAGAGATCCGTTGTTTATTTAAATGAAAGGTTATTCTATGTGGATCTTCTTTCATATTTTCAGTAAGATTTCACGCTTTTCATTATAGTGGTCTCTAGGAACCACTAGGAACAGTTTGCTGGCAGGCGGACGTGAAGCCTGGTTCATTTCCCTGGTTTCTCTGGGGCGACTCTGGGGTAGGCATGGCTGCCAGCCTCCTCCTCCCCCTACTCCCCTTCTCCTCCTCTTATGTCTCTCCCTCTTCTTCATCTTTGCTGTCCATCTTCCTCCCTCTTTTACCTTTAATATCCAACTGACTTTTATGCTTCATTGTTAAACAGCTGCCCTTCTTTTTAATTTTTGACTTTATGATAATTTTAGATTTACAGAAGAGTTGCAAAATAGCACAAAAAGCTCCCATAAAGCTTCCCCCCTGGCTTCTCTAATATTAATATCTTGTGTAATCATAGTCCAAGTATGAAAGCCTAGAAATTAATATGATACGGCTTGGCGCCTGTGACTCAACGGGCTAAGGCACCAGCCACGTACACCTGAGCTGGCGGGTTCTAATCCAGCCCGGGCCCGCCAAACAACGATGGCTGCAACCAAAAAATGGCCAGGTGTTGTGGCGGGCGCCTGTGGTCCCAGCTACTTGGGAGGCAGAGGCAGGAGACTCGCTTGAGCCCAGGAATTGGAGGTTGCTGTGAGCTGTGATGCCACAGCACTCTACCCAGGGTAACAGCTTGAGGCTCTGTCTCAAAAAAAAAAAAAAAAAGAAAAAGAAAGAAATTAATATGATACAATACTATGAGCAAAACTAAAGCCTTTGTCTGGATTTCTCACATTTTTCCATTCATGTCCAT
>CAUYRH010075892.1:0-19058 GCA_963574655.1 Perodicticus potto | reverse complement strand
AGCGGGCTAAGGCGCCAGCCACGTACACCTGAGCTGGCGGGTTCGAATCCAGCCTGGGCCCACCAAACAACAATGACAGCTGCAACCAAAAAATGGCCGGGCGTTGTGGCAGGCGCCTGTAGTCCCAGCTACTTGGGAGGCGGAGGCAAGAGACTCGCTTGAGCCCAGGAGTTGGAGGTTGCTGTGAGCTGTGATGCCACAGCACACTACCCAGGGTGACAGCTTGAGGCTCTGTCTCAAAAAAAAAAAAAAAAAAAAAAAAAGAAAAGTTGCATAAATGGTACAAAGATCTTTACACCTTAAACTATTAGAGAGGAAGTTGCGCACACAAGCCACACCTGAGTACTTCTTGAATACTTTCACATGCACTTCTGACAAAGACATTCTCTTATATAACCACAATACACTCACCAAATTAGAAAATGAACATTGATCCATTGTTACAATCTGATCCTTAGACCCCATTCATCTTCACTCAGTTTTTCTAAGAATGCTCTTTATTACACAAAGATCCAATTTATGGTGACATGTTGCCTTTAGCTGTCATTTTCTTTTATTTCTTTCAGTCTATAATAGATCCTTTGCTTTTCTTTCACTCTCCTAACCTTGTCACTTCTGAAAATTAAACACACTTCCATTCTATGACCTTGGCTTTGTCATTAAATAGCTGTGTTGTCTTCAGGAGGGGGAGTGTTTTCTCCATTTGAAAGTCATTTTCCTCCTTGGTACAGGGGTTAGACATCGTGACCTCCTCAGTTGTTTCCAGTTTAAAAATTTGTAGTATTTGTCATAAACTTACTGTCATCCAGTAGGCTGATTTCATGCCTAAATCCAGTCATTCATCTGGCAAAACAAGAGTTTTGATTAAACATGCATCTATTCAAACTTCCAGGATTATTGGCAGGACAGCAGAAAGGATAGCATGCACATATCTTTGACCATTTCTGCCTTCAAAGAGGATGGTGGCAAAGGCAGGGAGAGATGGTGAGTTCAGCTTCACAGTCAGACTGATACAACAAGTGTCAGCCCAGAGACGCTTTACTGAGGAATCAGAACCTACTGACTGCAGCTGAATTCCAGGTAAACCTTTTATGCAGCCACCGTACCTTTTCCTCCAGGGTTACTTCCAGTGAGAAATTTTCATATCCTGGAACAATATGAAATCTAGTAGAAGCCACTTCCCCTCTCTCCTCACCGTTATTTTGAGTACTCTTCAGATTATATTCATCCTGAGTGCCAGGAAGGAAGTTGCCTCCTCTTCAAGTAGATTGCCTCCTTGGGCCCTCAACTTTCCTGGGCACCAGTTTAATAGCAAATATTGGTGACACAAAGCAACTAAAATCAATTCCCAAATCTGTTGGCTTTATTTTACCAGCATGAACCTTAAGCCTGATATCCTGTTACAGCTCTTTTAAAAAAAAGTAAAAAAGCAGTCTGAGACAAATCAATCTCCAACCCACACACACTCCCTCAAACCAAAACACAGTGTTCACACAATCCCAAGGTGGTCGAGTGGTTTAACCACAAGTATCCTGGTGGCCTTATGATCTGACTCTTAGTTTACACAGCTGAATAGGATGGCTGGGGCCCCTGGTTAGCACAGGGAGGGAAGGAAACTGATGGGCAACTGCCCGCTGTGGTCAAATGTGGTCAAATCTGCCTTTGGAAAGATACAATGGGAGTTCCGTGTCTGAACAAAAGAGAAAAGTCATCAAAGAGGAAAAATTATTCATCCTGCAAAATCTAGTGCACACGAGAAATTATGGTGCTGGGTGGGGGTAGTGAATGGAAGGGAAGTAAAAAGATGAGTAAGACTTGGATATTATTCTCTAGGCTAAGCATGACACAGGGGAGAAACTGCCAAGGGCAACAAGAAAATTCTACAGAAAGAGCATAATACCTGGCATTAATAGACTGCCAGTAAACGGATGATGGCTGGAAGGGAGGGAAGGGAAGAAGAAAGAAAAGGAGAGCAACTGAAAGTGCTTTGTTCTGGCTTTGGAAAGGGAAATCTCAGGGGATTTATAATGAGAGATAGAAAAATATTATACTAGACACCCTAAACTAATAAAAAAGGAAGTAACTGAACTTGATACAGTTTTTAAACCAAAAAAAAAAAAAATGTTTACACCCCACTCGGTTCGAAAAGCTATACTGGCTATGTGTCCCACTGGCATCCTCTCCACCAGAGGAAGACAAACTTACAAACATGGCACTTCTGTCACTCAGAAACCAAAAGTATGTGATTTATGTCAATGAGCAGCCAATGTTACCCCAAGGTGAGGTTGAGTTCTAGTCACCTTAGAATCCAGCCCCAGGCTGAGTGCAGTAGCTCATGCCTATAATCCTAGCACTCTGAGAGGCCAAGGCAGGTGGATTACCTGAGCTCGGAGTTCGAGATCAACCTGAGCAAGAGTGACACCCTGTCTCTAAAAATAGCAGGGCATTGTGGCAGGAGCCTGTAGTCCCAGCTACTTGGGAGGCTGAGAGAAGAGGATTTCTTGAGCCCCAAATTTTGAGGTTGCTGTGAGCTGTGATGCCATGGCATTCTACCCAGGCAACAAAGTGAAACTCTGTCTCAAAAAAAAAAAGAATCTCACCCCAAAGTATCAATACATACACTGCTGCCACCACCACATTGGACATTCACATCACCCTCTTGTAATATTCCCTGTATTTTCTTGCTTTGGGACTGTTGACCCTGTGCCTTATTGTGGACACTCCATCGCTGTTATCACAGTACATCCAAATCCTACCCATCCTTTACAGCTTGCTGGTGGCCATATCCTCTTCAAAGCTTTCATGACATTCCAACAGGAAATAACCATCACCCAGTCAATAAATTCCGGCCCTTATCCCTTCCTTAGGGTCCTCAAATCATACTATCCTGCTTAATAGCTTTTGGTGCATGGCCTGCCTTTTCTGCAAGGCCTGGAGGACACAAGATCTGTCTTATTCATTTTTACCCACTCATTACCAATAATAACTAAACAAGATCCCATATAAGTTCAACAAATTTGGTAACAAGTGAGTAACTCAGCTGATGTCATAGAGTGACTAATAATTACATAACCAGGGTAAGCTAGGTTTTGCTTCTGTACAAAATAATTCCAAACTTCAGTGACTTAAAACAGCAAAATGTTATTTCTCATTCATAATGCAAGCCCACTGTGGATTAATTAAAGGTTCTCATTTACAGCCTTCTGACTCAGGTGTTTGAGCTGACAGTCCTAGAAGCCTGGAAATTGACATGACAATTCCTATGGCAGGCAAGAAAGGAAAATGGTGAATCCGGTGCTGGTTTTTGCAGAGGCTTTTGCCTGGAAACGGCATATATTATAAATCAACTTGATCGCATTCTACTGGCTTATGTTAGTCACAAACACATGTCTTGTTTCAACAAGACAAGAAAGTGCGCCTATGCTGGGTGCCTATAATAATCAGTGAGCAGCTCTAACGATTACTAATATGTTTTTAGTCTTTATGTTTGAGCTTGACATTCGATAACTATGGAAGCATGGTGGGGACTACCAAAAACTAACTCTAAAATAATTTGCCTGGAGCCCTGGAGTAGAAGTCAGAGTTAATGGGGTTCTATCTTAACTAAAGTAGACAGATAAATATAAATATTTTCCAATAAAATGGATTTAAGAATTCATTAATTTGTTGTGTATAAGGCAGTATTTGTCCACTAGAATCAGAGAGACATCACTGTTCTTAGGGAGTGAAACATATGAAACCATAAGAAGGCACTCTATTTTATTTAAAAAATAAACTAATCAAACATTATTAAAAATGTGTTTTATATGAAAACTTTTAATGACAAAAGCTTTGGGGAAGGCATGTATGGAAAAGATTGCACATGAGCTATTTATAAGACTGCATGATTTAACTTTTGACAAGGAAAGAGGTCTGTCAAAAGAAGGGCTCATGATAAAAAAAATCACCTTGCTATTGACCTTAAAGTTAAGTTGTTGAATTACTCTCAAAACAAATACGCCCAAGAAAGAGATTTCCAACATTATGTTGGTCCTACAATTTTATTCCAAGGAAAGATATTCAAAGATAAACATTTATTTCTACATCCAGAGATAGGAAGAGTAGAAGATGGGGAGAGGGAAAAAAGGAGAAAAGGGCAGAGCTGGGGAGCAAAGCACTGCACTGGCAAAAGCACTTTGCTTAGGGTCAATGAAAGACAGGGTGGGGGGAATGCTGGACAACTCTTGGAGCAGAGCAGGGTTCTTACTATGTAGAATTTGGGAAATAGGTGGGTCCTCAAAGGAGGTCAACAGGAGTAGGACATCACAATTTAAAAAAGAGAGTAGGGCTTGGTGACCAAAATGCTTTGCACCATATAGATCTACTAAGTCTCTTGTGAGGTTCCGTATGTCAAGGTGCCATCTTCAAATGCGTGTAAACTTCTCCAAGTCCCTCAAATAAAATTACTCTTGACTCCACCCATGGATTCATCTAATTCAAGAAGAGAGAGACAGAACATCTTCAGAAGTTCCCAAAGTTGCTTTATTTTTTTACCACATCTTCATCTACACCCATCAAACCAGCCTCTTCAAATGTGTGCCAGAGACTGGTGTGAGTCTGCTCCAAAGAACCTGGTTCCCACTTTAAAATTCATTATGTCTTCATTTTTAACCTCAGATACACTGGGATTTCTCTGAGGATTTATTTTGTAAAAAAGATCCTCTAGTTTCTAAAAATTAGTTCTGTTGTTCTAAAACATTAACTAAGGCAAATCAATTTCTTGACACAGAAGAATCCTAAGATAGATACATAAGGCAGATGCATGATGAAGGGGACTCCAGAGTTTAGACCAGGGAGCTGATTCTACTTTCTCCTCCTCTCTTAGGAACTGAAGATACCACCAAGGTAAGGTTATGGACTGAGAGCCATTAGACTTTATTGCAGTAGTGCTAAGACTTCGTGATTTCATGAATTTCATGAACCATAACAAGTAATAATAATAAATTAGGGGATTAGCATACAGTATCACTTTGGGCACGGGGCAGAGCATGGTTATGACCACCTCCAGGGTGCGCAGGGCTTCATCAAATACTTTTATGGGCCCCCATCTATATTAAGAATTGCATTTTTAAATAGCTATTACAAAATTCCCAGGCCCCTATGGAATACAGTGACTTATTGATGAAGATTAGAATACTGGGTAGAAGAGAGCTACTTAACATATTTGTTTATTGTTCAATCAGGGTGTTGAATATTCTTACACTAATAACTGGCTCTCCTCAGAAAATCTGCAGACTCTAAAATAGAAAGTTGGACCACTTTGAATACTAGGGTCATAGGTAAGGACAAGTGTAATTTCTTTCATGTCACCCAAACCTTGCTGGCAAGGAAGAAAAATCAAGAGAAAAAAATGTTCATACTATCACTACCCTCTTGGCAGAAAAGTCTTCCTTCTCCTGCAGGTTAGTTTTTACCACCTAGACAGTTCGCTTTCTCTCCTTGTGATAAAGTTACTTGTTTCTTGTCTGACCTTCTCTCTATCTCTTGGGTCTGAATGACAAGAATGTCCCAATTATTGTGATACTTCACTTAGAAGAATGGTCTCCAGTTCTATCTAGGTTCTTATAAAAGATACCAGATCATTATTTTTACATGTGTAGCCCTGTGACAGTCTGAAATTAAAAAATAAAGAATCTAAAACAACAATGACAACTGCAACAACAACGACAACAAAATAGCAGAGCGTCGTGGTGGGAGCTTATAGTCCTGGTTACTTGGGAGGCTGAGGCAAGAGAATCACTTAAGCCTAAGAGTTTGAGGTTGCTGTGAGCTGTGACGCCATAGTACTCTACCCGGGCAAAGCTTGAGACTCTGTCTCAAAAAAAAAAAAAAAAAAAAATTTAAAAATTAAGCATCTCCTAATTCTAAATGAAACACTTCTGACCAAATTTATCAAGAAAAGTAGAAAAGATATCATTAAGCATGTATTTTGCCAGAAGCCTTGTATTTGTTTGGGTCATTTAACTCTCTTGACAACACTTAAGATGGGCTTTACTAGTCTCAATTACAAATGAGAAATTTGAGTCTAAGAGAATTTAAGAAGTCCAGATAGATAAGCTTTTCCTCTGGATCATTGCATTTCTTTAGCTCTTTATCAGATGCTCCCTAAAATATGAGGTAAAGGATTACAGTCTGCTGTAAATAAATATAAATGCATGCAAGATCACCAGGAACTTCTCAACTACCAGAAAGGAATAGCCAAATCTTCCTGACTGTATTAGCATAATTTAGCTCCTATGTAAAGCTGTATATTGATGTGGCAGTGTATGTGAAATTCCTGGAATAAACAAGATAGCCAAGAATGGGTTTACACAGATGACTGGGCCTACCTTGGCATAACGAGCTGAGAGCTAGTTTGTCAACAGATATCAAAACGCATATTCCGAGGCTCTTCACAGAAGACACCCTATTACTTACAATGTTAAGTTTTTAATCCTGAATTATAGAAAATAGACAAAGGATCTGAAAATGAGTAACTCAGGTATGCGTTTCATGGAAAGGCAGCATCTTCCTGAATAACCTGTCAAGTACATTTCACCCAGGAACAGGACTTTCTTTTTATTTCATTAGATAAAATGTCCACCAACAGTTCTATGGCCCAAAGTGGCCTTGGAACTACAAGTATATGTACCCATGTAAATAAACATATATACGAACACACACAGAGATGTATGTACATATGGAAGATCAGTTCACTGCTTAGTTTTAATCACCTTTATGAAAGTAGTTTTAGTCTATGGCCATAGAATGTTCAAAATATAAAATTATCAAGTCCACTCTCTATGTAGAAAAATGTGGACAGGTTAAAGAACGAAGAATGTTGATAATAAAAATGCACACAGGTAGTACTTTACACAGAGCTCTCCTTGTCATTATCACATTTGAGCCTTCTAACGGGCTTATCAGGAAACATGGGACTAACCCTTCTAATAGATAAGTAAACTGCTGCTCAGATTTATATTATATGTAATATACACGGTACTAGAGCAAGAGCTGAAATCCAGTATGTATTTACCATAATCTCTTTCAAAAAGATACTATGGTCCCAATAACCTATCTATCCATCCATAATCTATGTAGCTAGCTTTATATTTTACTATGTTTGAGATTTTTCCAGGGTACCAGTGATGCTTATGTTTATTCATTTTGGCAAAGAAACGGCTTCAAATTTTGTTGGATTCACGGCCTCCTGGCGGACAGAGTTCTACTCATGCCCCTCAGGACAAGAAATCTCTACTTTCCTCAGTAACTGTAATCCATTGAGCCCACCAGTGTTATGCAGAAAATTTAAATACAAGTCTTTAATTTAGCAGATCCACCCACAAGGTTCCAGAAGCTGAAGTCAGCATGAGTCTTTGAGAAAATATCACCCTGGAAAAAATAGTACATGTGAGAAAAATACTGTGAATTTAGAAGCATTTGTTTTACAAACTACAGATGCAGAGTGAAAGAAAATGACATCTCGCTTTGATATTAAGCATTCCTCCATAACACATCCATCTGCGACATGTTTTACAGTCACTTACCCGCTAAACCTCACCGCACACAGATTTGTACACGAGGCACAATACAGCTGACCCCGTTTTACAGATGGAGGCGATAAAAACACAGGGACATTAAATGGATTTCTCAAAGTTTCCAATCAGTTTTCAGACATCTGCCATTGGACAGGAGTGAACTAAGTAAGTCACCCTAGTCCTTTATTAAAGTTGAAGAAAGGAAATTGTATTGGCTCCAGTTTTTCTCTCTTTCAGGGAGATTGTTGGCTGAGCATCTACTTAAAAGGACAATCAGGGGACTTGTCTTGCAACCATTTTTGTGCAGCAAAATCATCTTTCGATTAGTTTGTGTGTTTATTCGGGAGTAGTTGGAGGGGAAAGCTGTGCTCTAGGATCCCGTCTTTAACGGGGATGGAGTAGATCAGTAAAATGTGTTTCTCAGACAAACAGCATCAGCATTTCCCAGCGATTTGTCACTAATACTGATCCTCAGGCCTCACCATTTACCTATTGAATCAGAAATCCTGGGAGTGGGGCCTGAAATCTATTTTATGACGGCCTTCACGTGATTCTGCTGCATGCAAAAATTTGAGAATTGGATTCTGAAACCATCATATTGTTAAGACGATGAATTGCATCTTTTCAGATAATGTTAAAGATAATTTGGGCTCTTCAGAATAGTAGGTATGAATCTGCACTATTTCAGTGGCAGAGAATTCAAGGTATAGGCTTCCAAGAATTATAGGAAATGAAATACAAGACAAACTAGTGACAATTCTCCTCCAAATAAAGTGTATTTACACTTTCTTTATACAGCTTGTGCTTTGGGAGCACAATCAACAGAAGAAAAGAATCAGCAGACATGGAACTCAGGGCTCTTCCTCCATTTATTTAATGACTTTGGGAAAATAGTACCTAGCTGTATCTTTCAGCCCCAGGAAAAATATCATCACTCCATTAGTTACTAGTTTCTACTTCAGTCACTTTCGGCACCATCACAGCCCATTTGTCTGGTTGGCTCTTAGTTACCATAAAGGGTGATGAGTTCACTGAGGACAGGAATTAAGTCTTACCTATTGTGAATCACCAGCATTTAGTACTTATCATACCTGTGTATCAGCAGAACATTGAACTTGGCCTGGCACAGTGGGGATGGGATGGGAGATTGTTTGTTGGATCAATGAATGAAATGATGGAATAAAGGAATAGATGCTGTTCTTCCTCATAGTTTCCATTATATCAACACAAAATAATCATAAACATTAATATGGCCCTCAGACACTGGTTTTAATGAATAAATTTGCCAAAACAGAGGGACCTTATAGATCTTTTCCATTGCTTAACTTCTTGGTTCAACAGGGAATTGAAAAGAATCAATTTCCCCTTGACTGACAGTTTTGACAGCTGCTGTTCTCGGGATGTCAATGCATAATGTGTTATTCAACTTACCGGTTAAAAACTGAACAGAGACATATGCACTGTCAGTCTTGTGCCTCTGATCCCCAGCTCCCCTCCCCTCCTGCCCTGTTTTGTCCCTTCCCTTCCCTCCCCCATGTCAATGAAGTGCCTTTAATTTCTGAGCAATTCCAAAGGGCCTCTGCCCCGAGCAGGGAGCTGGATTAGAGCTCATCTTCCCTGAGTATTATTACAGTACTTTCACAGTGGAGTCTCCAGCTTTGCAAACTAATAGGGCATCATCAATTTGAAACTGTTCAAATAATAAACGAATCTTTTCTCTCTGCTTAGCCAAGGGAAGGGAATATTAAAGTGAATACGAATAATAATAAAAAGCAAGTGACCAGGATGGGTATAATTAAACTGAATAGTTCACACACACGAAATAAAACTCTAAACATTAACTTCCTCTGGGACACACCCCAGTACGCCCAGACCTCGCCTCGGAAAGGTATGCAGTTTGTCATCCTAACGCCAAGCAAACAGCTGCACTCATGCTGCATTGACAATAGGGAGTCAAGGTGGGCTCCTGAGTCAAAAACCGCGCCAGCCCTCGGGAGCAAAAACACCTATTTTTCTAACCTTCGGTATTTAGAATACCAAAAATGCCATTGATAGGATAACTGGCTCGAAGGACAAGGACGTGATGCAAGTGTATCTTATTGTCCAGCAGCGTTATAAATGCATGTTCATCTGAGCCAGAAAGGAGAGCCAGCAGCATGCAGAGGCATTTTGACCCATGAAGCTGCTCTCCAGATCCTCTGAGGGGCCCTTATTTCCAGAGCGCTCATTGGAAGGTGTAAGTTCTGAGGGAGCTCCTCTCTGTCACTGTGGGTGGGGCTGCCGCCTTCTGCACTTTCTCCCCTGAAGCCATTTTAAAACCCATGAAGAACCAGGCACTGAACAAGGTTACACCTACCTTCCTTTCTCAAGAGCTCTGGGCCCAAAGTCACTCCGGGATGAAGATTAGAAAGTATTTTCTCATTCCTCGTGATAAACTAAGCTTGTGAGAACACAGATATTTTTAATTTGGAAATTTGTCTATGTGCCCTTTTCCTTCGAAAAGAGTATCTATTCCCAGAGAGGCCACTCTAAAATGCTCTTTTAATTTTATTTTTAGGGATACCAAACATTCACCACGAAATGATTATGTGTATGATGTGTAAGATTTTTTTTAACTTCGGTAGTTTCCCTTATTCTTCATTTCTCCTTCCCGTACTTTTGAGACTCACATAATCTCCAGTTAGAAGAGCAAAAGAGAAAGCCCACACACTTCCATAAACATCACAGATTAGCTAAATCTATTTCCCAGTTGGGTTGTTCTGTAGTCCTTCTCTACCTGGCAGTAATGCCTCTGAGCTGGAGCAGGGCTTAATAGAGAGTTCCCCTTCCCTGAGTATGGTAATAATTGTCAGCTGACTGGCCCCCAAAGCTCCTGCTTTCATAGAAATCCTTTCAGAGAATTAACAATGGAGCCATAAGAGTCCTCTGCCCTAATGCCCCATTGACAATTGGTAGAGGATATTTGGGAACAACTAAGATAGCTCAGATCACACTTTTTAAGCTTTTGTTAGAAGTTTGCTCTTCTTTTTGGAGACAGAGTCTCTCTGTGTTGCCCCGGATAGATTTTTGTGATACCATAGCTCAGAGCAGCCTCAAACTCCTGGGTTTAAGCAATCTTCCCACCTCAGCCTCCCGAGTAGCTGGAACTATAGGCACCGGCCACAATGCCCAGCAAACTTTTCTATTTTTAGTAGAGACAGGGTCTCTCTCTCACTCAGGCTGGTCTCAAACACAAGTTTGTTCTTTTGCTTTAGTGTATTCACAATGTTAACCCTATTTATTGTGAAATCCTGAGAATATTAAGCCTAAAATAAAGGAAGATTAATTGCTCATACTATTTAACCTTTCTCACCATCTCAGTGGTTCAGAGTATTCACTTGCTTTCTGTAGGCCTATGTTTCCCTATTACAAGAGTGTTGAAGCAGTGAAGTTAAATGTACCTTCAGCTCTCATGTCCTTTGCTATTATACTCTCCATGACTGATGATTATTTGCCTCTATTAGTGTGGGTAATCAAGAGTTAAACAAGGGTGTTTATGTATGTAGGGTTAATATATGTGTATCATGCACATAAAACAATCCTTAAGAGCCTATTAGAACTGTTCCCTTATATTGTGATTTAGTTAACTTGGTAAAGCAAAATGAATAGAACTTTCAGACTGGGAATTTAAAGTCCTAGTTTTTCACCTAGCTTTATCATTTACTTTTACAGTGTGACTGCAAGTCACTTGACTCCCTGGAGCCTCAACGACTTTATTCTGTAAATGGTAGGGTAAGGAAACACAAGATCTTACATTCTCTCTACGAGTCCTTCTACCTCCACCATTCGGTGAGATGGGAATCTGGCATGACTCTCTACGTAGTCACGTCTTTGTATGTAGAAATATACAGGTTTATCTGAACATAGAAGGCAAAAGATTGGGGCAAAGTGAGTTGGGGACGATATTGTCAATAAGAGCAGACATTCTAGGGAGTTCCCTTCCTTTTTGTTGAAAATTTGTGTTTGTTGGAAGAAGGAGAAACATTGATGGAGGCAAAAAGAAGCCTGTGTTAATGTAAATCCTCTTTTCTTGAGACTTTGTTTCACCCTTCCTATCCATAACTCCTCAGCATCCATAACAAGTGTCTTCATAGGAATGCAATTATAGTCCCAGAAAGCCACCACATTCTCATTCATGTGTGTATAAAATCAATCTTACAAACGCTCAATTTAAACCAAATTACTTCAAATTAAATCCATTCAGATGACATTAATTTTATCTAAATAATTTATTGATATTTTAAAATTTTAATTAAATTATTGATTTATTTAATTTATTTAATTATTAAATTAAAATTGATTTATTATTTATTAATATTTTAATATTTTAAAAGAAAAATCAAGGGAAAACATATAAGAACTTATATCTAGACATTGAGTTATGGTTTTACAGTCTAGAAATAAATCTATTCATAGAAGATTACTAAAATACACCCAAAAGGTAGAAAAAGAAGTCATTTTCAAAAATGATTCTTTTTCCTAATTAGAATCATACAGAAGCAACAAACAAAACAAAAAAACAATGGAATGTGTTCTTGTTTGTGGGTTTTCAGCACAATGATTAACTGAAGAGTTTTTGACATAAGGTCTGCATGATGGTGAACCAGTTTTCTTCCAAAGCTGCAGAAACCTCACTTTGTGACACACACATATTCCCCTGTGAACCTTAAGAAGTAGGAGCAGGCGTGTACATAGCAATGGAGCATTTCCATCATCAGGCCACACGAAGGATAAATCGATTCCTGTTTACCACTGGAATAAGTCACCTCCCCAGCACAGAAGACACACCGTGAGGAGATGTCCTTGAAGCGGTACAGTCTACCTGCACACCATTTGTCCCCCTTCCTCAGCCACAATCATACTCCAATGGCCAACTGGCAGATTCGGATGGTGAAAAAGCAATGAAAGTCAGCACCTTGCATTCTGGGACTCAATTGCCACAGATGACTTAGTTTACTATGTGAACAGCGAGAAAATGATTTAGATAATAACAGTGCACCATTAACTATGCATAGGCATTTTAATCAACCACAAGTCAACATGTGTGGTCTACAGATAACCTTCTTGCTTAATGACCTTAAGGAAGTTACTTCCTTCTCAGAGTCTCAAAGGGATTGAAGTAGATTGGTGGTGCTTGACAGAGCCTGCACAGTAAATACCCTGGGATCTTTGAAAACTGTGGTTGCCCAAGTTCTGCTTCACACCAATGGCATATCAGAATCTCGAGCGATGGATTCCAAGTGTTGCTATGCGTTGAAAGCTCCCCGGTGATTCTCATGTGCATCCACGGCTGAGAAACACAGGTTCTTTCTGAAAGCAAACAGGAGAGCACTTTAGGAATCATCAAAAATGGACCATAAAGTTAAATTTTGAACTCTAGGATACAAATTGGAAGCATGTTTAGAAGGGAACAGGCATTTGGTTGGACCTACTGATTGGGACTTTGTCCCACAACCTTGCCCCTGTGCAGATGGCAAATTGAAAAAGCCCCAAACTAAATATTCATGGAGTCATTCAACTTGTTTGCAGGAAACTGAGATTGCTGCTTCCTATGGTAATATTCAGGCCCTGAAGCTTGTCCAGTTTTCCAAGAGCGGGGTTGCTTCGGAAGTAACACACCACCCAACGAAATAGCTCTCCGAAGTGCTTCTGCTCCATTCTGGCAACGAAAACTGTGTTTTCCCTGAGGCCTTGCTTCGTAGGCTGGAGTTGCCATGGGAAGCAAGGCTTTATTGGGATGCCAGAACAAACAGGCTCTGAAACCACCCAGCATAACTTACAGAGCTGCCTATAAATCAAAGAGAGCCTTAGGGTCAAAGCTAACACTCTCACACATGTGCATACTCCTTGAAAAATATTACAAAGAGGAAGGTGTGTCAAGGAAATCCAACTAAAATTATTGCACACAAGTAATAATAACAGAAATCTATGTGCCCCTTTCATCCACCCTTCTCAAAAGACACAGAATGTGCTAAGATTATTTGTCTTTTGAAAGCTTTCCAATGTTCTGAGGGATAAAAGAGAATGGATTTTGCATATAAAACCAGGCCAGTAGAAGGGTTGTAAGGGGCCATTTAATTTATCCTTCTAATTTCAGGTGTAGTGATGATGACACCAAGACATTTCTCTGCTTCTCCTTGGTGAAGTCAATTTTACACAATGTCAAGGTGCCCTCCTCCATCCAGCCCACTCTCTTTTCTCACAGTGGTTCTCAACCTGTGGGTCATGACCCCTTTGTAACAATGAAAATACATCCTTCATATCAGATATTTACATTATGATTTGTAACAGTAGCAAAATTACAGTTATGAAGTAGCAACAAAAATAATTGTATGGTTGGGGGTCACCACAACATAAAGAACCGTATTAAAGGGTCATGACATTAGGAGGCATTAGGAAGGTTGAGAATCACTGCTCTAGAAGACTTTCTGCCAGTGATCATTCTGCTGGGACAAGATTTTAAATCTCTCCTTACATTCCAGTGTCAGTATACAACCTAAGGCAGGTTAACTACTGTTTTGCTGGTCATCTCTTTTCTCCATTGTCCCAGCCACTTAGTTTCTTCCTTTACCAAGAGTACCCATCTCCCCACTAAAGAGTTAATTCCTTTGACTCTAGGGAACAGTACGTTATCCTTACAAATCTGGAAATATCCAGGTGATCCTGATATTTAGAAAGAAAATTTATACCAACACCACATTTCTGAAACAAGTGTCGAGCCCACATGACCTTGTTCTAACTTCTATGGAGATGAGAGACAGCTGGTCACCATCCACAATGAGAATGAACTGAGTAAATTCTACTTCTCCCCACTTCTTCCTCTCAGGCAGTTTCACTTTTTAATTTTAATAATGCAAAGTTGAAATGTACAGATACATTTAGAAGGTTTAAAAGAAAAGTTTTAGGAAAGAATCACAATTTTCCATTTCTCGAAGGATTTTCTTATTGGATAAACAATAAGGACGTTTGTAGGAGGGAAGATCTCTGCACAATGGGAAGCCTGCCTAGATACTGCTTCTCCTGTCACCAGCTTCTGCATTAGCTGCCCCCACCCACAATGTACAGACCCAGACCCCCTCGGAGCTCTAAGATCAATGCTGACTCTAGCTATGTAATCGGTCCGGATCTGATTCAGTTCACGGGGGTATCACCTGTCTAACCCTGTTACGTGTTACTATTTCCATCTCTGCCTCATCTTTGATACCCAGTCACTGCCATAATCTGAGTTCCTGTGAGAGTTCCTGATTTGCCTCCTTTGTGACTTACTCAGCACACCAGTCTCCTTAAGACTTCCCTCGTTGGCCATTTCCCAAAATCACACCTTCTTACTGATGTAGGGACCATGTAGATCCAGTGATGAAAGAAGACGGGCACACATGGGTGAGAACCCAGCTTGGGATAATTCATGAGCCCAATTTCAGACTCTTCCATATGATAGATGCTGTTTTTATTATGTCTAGCTTTTGATTGGATCCTAGTCAATATGGAGCTTAACTAAAATATAAACCCTTAGAACTGTGTCCTTTCTAAAAAATTCTTTCCTTTCTCCTCGCATCATCCATGACTAGACCTATGTTTCCTCTCCCTGCGTGCTCTAATTCACCTCCTCCAACTCAGCAGCAGAGCAGATACACAAGGCCGCTGTGAAATGCATAGTGAAAGGTATCTTGCTCTAGTTGTCAACTGTGTTCCAATTTCTCTACTCATTGACCGGATGACCTTGGGAGGGTAACCCTGACCTTCAGATCACTTACAGAGTTGTCAAGTGGATGGAAGAAGCAGTAAAAGTTGTACAACCCTGTAGATACGAGGCTGTTTTCACTTCTTTCTCTAAAGTTAAGAGAATAGATGCTGTGACACATTCTAAATCTTCTTAAGTACTTCCCCAGAAAAATTTTTGAGCAATTTGGGAGGTTCTTTATGGCCATGTATTGATCAGGTTAATTTTAGTCGCGGTCACTAAACCACAGTTTTGCAATGACTTTTTGCAATGACTATCATGCAAAAGTCTGCTACCCACATTTGCTTGTGGAATGTACATTTTCCCAGGTTTTTGCTAGGGTACTTCAGCTAAAACAAGACTTCAAAGAAGCAGCAGCCCTAAACTAGTGGGAGAGCTTCAAAGGCTTCAGGGTCAATTAGCAGTTATAAAACTTATCTCTGTTGTTACTAATGGCTATTAAACTAAAGAGAGAGCTAATGAGAACTGATCACCACCACTGCCTCCTGAGCTTGTTGTTATTTAAATAGAAAATCACTCCTAACTCTCTGCACTGCCTGTCCAACATGTGATAACTTTAAGGTAAATTAACTATTATAGATTTGCGTTTCTTTGTGTGATTCTTTTAAGTCAGAGGCTGACTTGTACCTGACCACAAACAGCTTAGGTGCCTGCTTTGCCATTAAAATAAGTTGGCAAGATTTCCTGATGGAAAGGGCACTGACCTCCCTCCCTGTGTGATCTCATGGTTTCCAAAAATCAAGTACCAGGATCAAGGTACGCCAAGAATCAGATGTTACTTCTACTATTTCATAGCCTCTTAATACTGGGCAAGTTAATTAACCCATCTATGTCTTTGTTTCTTCACTTGCAAGATGGGGCTACATCTACCCCCAGGCGTTGTAGTGAGTGAAAGAAATAAACAGAAATTACTCAGTGGTCACTGGTGTTTGGTGCTGTGTGAATGGACTTTTTATTTTAAAAAGCAAATGATATTTATAGTCTATGGCATTTTTTTTGTTTGAATAGTTATTATGCTTAAAAGATCTTTTCTTATAGGCACAGCTCTCAAATTATCATGTAATTATAGGTATATGTCTCTACATATTACATAAAATGATTCAATATGCAGATTTTGCTTTGTGTCTTATTTATATTGTCTGAGTATAAAATTAACATGTTCTAAGCCTGTTTTTGAAAGAACCAGGAAATATAAAGGAATAGAAAAAAAACTTCCACCTATATACAATTACCCAAAGGCATCTGTTATTTTGTCACATTCTCTTTTAAACCATTTCTAACATCAGGAATACTACTGAAATAAAAGTTAAAAACAAGTATTTTTAGTTTACATAGATATATTTGGTATACATTTCCTTATAAAGATAAAAAAAATTACTGCTTATTTTGATCATTAATATTTGGCTTTGTTTATTATCATTCCCACATTCCTTTGATTCTTTAACTCCTTTAGAATAGGGTTTTTAGCCCTGGCAGGACATTAGAATCACACGGGGAGCTTTAGATAAATGCTGACGCCAAGGCTTCACTTGAAATCAATTACAAGAGGATATAAGGTAGGGGTGGGTGTTGGTGTATTTTAAATCTCCCCCAGTGACTTTTTACTTATATGCAAAGCTGGGAACCTGTGCCTCAGAGGGACTGAATTCTTCCCAAGAGTTCCTATCTTAAAGCAGAGTGACAAACTGTTCCTTAGCCCTATTGTCCTGCCAAAGCAATCTCTCTTTTGCATCAAGCTCCTGGAAAAGCCGTCAGAACTATGGGCCTCTGCTCCTTTGCTGGCTTCCTGTATTACCTTTTTTCCTTTATCACTGCACTGGAAGGTCACAGCTTATCACTTATCAGTATATTCAATGACTTAAACAAAATTAATTTTTGAAACCTTTTTATTTATTTTTTTCTACAACATTTTCCTGTTAAATTTTCCACCCCCAAAACTCTCTTTCCTCATTTGGTTGCTTTAATACAGTCCTCTCCTGATGGTCTACTGATTTGCTAGGCAGATTACTGTCATAAAAAGGGGGGGGTGTCAAGAATGAGATGGTGGTAAGTTTGGGCCTCAGCCCTCGCACCTGTCAGATGGGGAGATTTAATGAGTAATACAACGTAAGCCTGGGAGTTCCTGCTTAGAGCATCCTGGGAGAAACTTCTGCCTGCTTACCATTCATCCCCTTTCCTACTTCTCCTGCTCCCTCTCTCCTACAGAGCATGGACACTTGTATTCACTGGAGGGCCCTGAGAATATTTCCCGGGAAAAATTTTCTGTTTCTAAAGGGGAAGCTGACTGCCTTCTCTGCCCACTCTTGTGGAAAGGGTTTGCTTATCAGAAAAAAAAAAAAAAAAAAAGACACTGTAGAAAAGAGGTCCAGAGTAAGAAAATTACTGAAAATTTCAGTGTATGAAGGAATCTGGAAATTCCTCTATGGGTCCTTCAAGAAAACCCACTATAAAAAGCACAATTAAACTCAAGTGGGGGCGGGGAAGGGCAAGCGGGAGGGGGCTGGTGTGGTTGGTGTGGCACAGCTACAACTTGTCCTTGACCTAAGAAACACAAACACTAGCCTAATTATTGTATGCTCATATTAATCTGAAATTAAAAAATAATATTAAAAGAAAAGGGAAACCTACTCTAACAATATATTATTTTCTAAGATTTCTTGAGTTGGTATCTTGGTTTGGTTGGCTGGTGGAGTTTGGAGTTTGGGGGAACATGCGGTCAGGCTATATTCCTCTTCTCCTCAAAATAGATATACACCAGGTGTGGAAATGATGAGAATTGCCCTTTACTCGGGGTTTACTATATGCTGCTGGAGGCTGGTAAACTTCAAAATGGTACTCTAAGGAGGGTATTCTCTCTAGCAAGAGAAAACTCCTTGTTTTCCTGTGTGACATCATTTCCCACCACGAAGTCCTTGCTTATTCTTCTTTCAGAAAGACCTTCATCATCATCTCCCCAACATCTAATTCTAAACAAAACTTGTAGTTTCTGTGGAAATCCATTTTCCTCTTCTGAATACTCAGGGTTATTGGCCTATGCTCCTTTCTGCCCTAATTTCTTTTTCCAAACTTGCATTTCAGTTCTGATGTCAGTCATCTAATAACATTTAGAATCTCTGTTGAAACTGTAAAGTTGATGATGTGCATTCACAGTAACGCTTAGCACAGGGCCTCAGGCAGAGCATGCACCCAAGAAATATTTCTGGAATTAATGTTTCCCCTTTCTCTCTCTCCCTTCAATGAGGAATACAAATGTACGGATGAGAAGTACCTGGAGACAGTCAGGGTTTCTCCTGATAAAAACATTTATTATTATTATTAAATTCTTGTTTAACAATAGTTCTCCAAATTATTTCTTGAAAATGCTAAAAATAAAACATCTCTTTTCACTTTGACTAAGCCATGTTGGAAAAAAAGGGATTGATTAGGGCAGTGGTTCTCAACCTTCCTGGTGCCGCGGCCCTTTAATACAGTTCCTGTGGGTCACGACCCACAGGTTGAGAACTGCTGGATTAGGGGATCATAAAAGAAAAGCTCTGGATAATCCCCCAAAACAGTTGTCTCTGACTGTTTTTTTTTTCCACTTTTTTTTTTTTATTAAATCATAGCTGTGTACATTAATGCAATCATGGGGTACAATGTGCTGGTTTCATATACAATCTGGTTAACATAGCCTTCATGACATTTTCTTAGTTATTGTGTTAAGACATTTATATTCTGCATTT
>CAUYRH010075891.1:0-16464 GCA_963574655.1 Perodicticus potto | reverse complement strand
TTATTAGACCTTTGTCGGAAATATAACTTGCAAAAATCCTCTCCCATTCTGAGGGCTGTCTATTTGCTTTACTTAGTGTGTTCTTGGCAGTGCAGAAGCTTTTTAATTTGATCAGATCCCAGTAGTGTATTTTGGATGTTGCTTCAATTACCCAGGGTATCCTCCCAGGCCATTTTTTTCAAGTGTTTCCCCTGCACTCTCTGAGAATTTTTATAGTTTCGTGTCTTAAGTTTAAGTCCTTTAACCAGTGAGAGTCAATTTTTGTGTGGGTCCAGTTTCAGTCTTTTACATGTGGCCTGCCAATTCACCAGCACCATTTATTGAATAGGGAATCTTTCTCCCAATGTATATTTTTAATAGGCTTATCAAAAATCAAATGATGATAAGTGTATGGGTTCAGCTTTTTTTTTTTTTTTTTTTCTGAAATGGTCTCACTCTGTCACCCAGAGTCCTAGAATACCATGGTGCAATCATAGTCCACTCAAACTCCTGGACTCAAGGGGTCCTTCCTGACTTAGCCTCTTGTACCTGAAACTTATAGGCCCATGCCACCATGCCTAGCTAATCTTTTTTTATTTTTGTTAAATGTTGTAGAGATGGGGTATCACTATGTTGCCCAGCCTGGTCTTGAATGCCCGGCCTTAATAAATCCTCCAACATTGGCTTCCAGATCCACCTCTTTGTGTGTGTAAATTCTCATTAAGTCAACTTTGCTCATAATTATGGTGGATAATGCTTGCATATTAATATGTGGCTGTTGCTGAGATTATTTTATGTTATTTTTTTAATGTTCTAAATTATCTGTATTGAGATGATTACTTATATATACTTACGGATAATATTTATTTATTTATTTATTTGAGACAGAGTCTCACTCTGTCACCCTGAGGTTGAGTGCCATGGCATGATCATAGCTGACAGCAACCTCAAAGTCTTTGACTCAAGTGATCCTCTTCCTTCAATCTCCCAAGTTGCTGGGACTACAGGAATTCACCACAACACCCGGCTTTTTTTTCTTTTTTTAAATTTTTGTAGTTTTTCTATTTTGAGTAGAGATGGGGGTCTCACTCTTGTTCAGGCTAATCTTGGACTCCTGAGCTCAAGCAATCCACCCCCTTCGGCCTCCTAGAGTGCTGGGATCACAGATGTGAGACACCACATCTAACCAATATAATCTTTAAACATTGGTTGATATTTGTGGATTCTATAAGCAAATGAGGCTTATTAATTCAAGTATATCTAGCCCTCTGAAGTAGTTTTAAACTTAACTTCTTATTTAAATTATCATTTGGCCGAAATGAAGTGTTAAGTCAAGTTTAAAATCAAAAACAAAAAGTTCCTTTTAACTTGACAAAGTCCAAATTGTGTTAGTTGCTGCTGAATACAGGTGCTCATGTGAAAGCCAATGTACCTTTTCCTGATTAAGTAATTAAATGGTTCCTTACTATGTTTCAGAAAGCTTGCTCAGTAGCAAGAAGATACCACATATGGCCTTTAATTTCATGTTCAGTTTAAATAACACATATTATTTTACTTTTAGTAAAATTGATTGATGCTGAGAGTTGGTTATACAACAAATTTAAGTGAATTTAGTATCAGTGATTAAAAATAATGATTTTGGTTAATTGTCCCTTTTCTTTTTTGATACCTAGAATATGCTCCATGATACATCTATATAAAGGTTTAAGTTAAGTGAGCTAGCAGAAGCAACAGAGAAATTAACAGCTGCTTGTATAAAAATCCACTTCTGTAATTGAAAGGTGATCTTATTTTAACTTGTTCTTGGGATTTTACTCATTCACTGATACAGTCACTTTTTTTACATCAATAACAAAATTCTAATGTCCATTCAACTACTTTCATAAAGTTAACATATTCATATTAGTACATCCATTTTACCTAAGTTCTACACAAATTTATTATATTAAAGTAAATATGGTTATAACAGAATTTATTTCTAAAAGCTTCTTTTGATTTCATTTTTAAAGACAATCATTATTAATTATTGAGTAAAGTTCTGAATTTCTCTTTGTACAGCTACTTTTGTTAGTGGAAATTTAAGATAGAAGTAGGTATAGAAGAAATTAAAATTGAAAGGACCTCCATGTACATTAGAGTCAGGGGTGCAGAAGGGGGGCCTATTTCTGGGTATTTCAGCATACTATCTTGATTAAACCATAGAGTGAATAGTCTGACAAATTCTCTGCAGAATGTTTTCACTAATAAGGATTTCTATGGCAAACCTCTATTCTAGAAATGGTAATTTAGTTGTATAAAGTTCTTTGTGAAAGGATTTTGTGTGTCTCCACCAGTTCTATTTAGATTGAAAATATCCAAATTGCATTTGAAAAGACCTAACAAGCAAGGCTTGTCACGCATAAATGCGATGGGCTGTATGTATTTCGAAGTATAAAGTGAATGATATAGTATTTTATGCAGGTCTTCATATTCTTGATGTTAAGGTACATCATACAACCTCTTTAATTTAAAAACTTTAATTTTAAAACCTCTAGATTTTAAAAACTGAGGTCATGTCTGAACTGAATGGACATTAAAATCCCTACACATCAAAAGCATGTTTTATAAGATTTAGGCCTTGAGCAGCAGTTCTTGTCTTCTTTCTGTTGGTTTTCTTTAAACATAGCTGTGTTGATTTAGGATACTTCAAAGTTCTATTGTCAGTTTTAAAATGCAGATGCTAGCATAAAGCACAGGACACACAGTGTTCTGCACTGCAGAAAGGAATCCGACATAACTGGGATAATGATTGAGGATCAATGTTAATGTCTCAAAACTCTTTTTATCTCACATTACAAAACACTTCACATGTGCAGAAAATGGCACAAATTTAATATTATAGATACAAATTTTCCAGATCACATAAATAAAAAAATTTATTAAATTTTGCTACATTTGTATTTCATCCTCTTTTAAAGTAGAAAAAGAAAATAACTGCAGATATTTCTGTGGCTATTTCCCCCTTTACCTCTGCTCCACGTTCCTGGAGAATGTTAGTATCCTGGCGTTGCTGGACATTGGTCTCATGCATGTTTTTATACTTTCACTACATATATATGGTTCTCCTTTTTTATATAAAATTAGAGTACTACATGTAAAAAATTGATAAATTATTATTAGTAGTCATTTAAAAATTTTATTAGAACTAACTAAATAGCACTGGAATTAAAATTGACTAGGCTGCTGCTGAGATTTCAATCTTTAAAATTGATTCGGGGGGAATAAAAGCTCTTTATGTAACAGTTGTTATGAAATGTCCCATTTTTTGCATGACCTTTGTTTCCTAGTTGTATAATCATTTATACTGAAATTCATTAGTCTCCTCCTGAAAAAAAGCAGTAAAGCCTATATAAGTAACTATGGGTTAATTGGATAACCGTAGTAATTTGAAAGCTTATACCTGCTGACTTTGCAATTATTAATAATACATGTAGCCTGTTACAACAAGCTTTTAATAACACCCCTACCGTGTGGTATGGGAAGCAACTGAGAATAGAGGCTAGATTCCCTGGGTATGGTAGACAATATCTCTCTGACTTAGTTACCTCAGGTCCAAAATGGAGACAATAAAACCTCTTTTGACCCGCTACTGTGAGGACTGGAAGAGATGCCATCGAATAAGCAGTGCTGCATGTCTACCAGATGGGAGTTCTCATTGGGAATGCGAACTGCGTACATCTTAAACCTTCAGAAATAACACGTCAGTTATTAATTAGTTACATTAACAGACTTGGAAGTCTCAGACTTAAATTGTCATTGCCATGTTGATATTTACTTTCCTGAGTAAGTGAGCCGAGACCGTGTCTCGGTCTGGATGGATTGCTTGGGCTGACTACAGATCAGCTCTGAGATCTAGCTTGTCTCTTCTCCCTTCATTGGTTTTGGAAGTGCACAATTGGCTGATTAAATCTCATTCCTTTTTCTTTCTTTCTTTTTTTTTTTTTTTTCTGAGATAGTCTTACTTTGTCGCCCTAGGTAGAGTGCTCTACTGTCATAGCTCACATCAACCTCAAGCTCTTGGACTGAAGCAATTCTCTTGCCTCAGCCTGCCCAGTAGCTGGGACTACAGGTGCCTTCCATAGCGCCCAGCTATTTTTAGAGATGAGGTTCTCACGCCTGCTCAGGCTGGTCTTCAACCTGCGAGCTCAATCTATTCACCTGCCTCATCCTTCCAGAATGCTAGGATTACAGGTGTGAACCACTGCACCCGACCTTAACTCTCATTCAAACATCTGGAGTTATTTCCGGTTCCTTCAACTGGGTTTTATTCAATTTTCCCTCAAAATAGATTTTATTGTCTCCATTTTACACATGAGGCGACAGAGTCAGAGACTCAGTGTTTGACACTGATAAAGATTTTGGAAACAGAATTCACCAATTGATGCTAACTGTTGGCCACAGAGCACCAAGGAAGAGGATGTAGCATTAGTGAATTCACCTGCTTGATTTGAAGTACTTAACTCTGAAAGCAACTAGAAAATAAGGCAATGGCAGTGACACAAGAGTGCCACGAAGTATATTACCTAATCCAGTGTCAACTGAGGCAAGGATTTAGCAAACTCAGTGGTTCTTGGCAAAGGCTACTAAGATATCACTAAACAAATACAAGGTCTTTGTGGGTAGAGTACCTGCTTCTGCTTATCCTGAATTATTTACAGAAATGATACATCCAAGATTTTAAATTCTTGGCTCAGGTACAATCAAAGGCCCAGAGAATCTTTTGTCTAATAGCCATAGGGCTGCTGGAACTTAAATTCTTACTCAGCATTGCTAGATTGGGGCCGCTGAATTATAACATAAAATGACTTTACAGTTTATCCAGGAGTCTTCTCTAAAAGTTTAGAGCACTGGTTGGGGAAGCGCAGGATCCTGAAAACTGGAATGGATTATAAGGATGTATTCAGATAAATCGGAACAGCTGATCCCCCATCCACTACTTCTCAATTGCCAGCAGGAAGAACCCTTTCTTCCTGTTGTGTGAAGTTAGACCTAGCAACCAGGAGGCAGGAAAGGATCCCACTCACCTTACACCCGCCTCAATTGCTCTTCACTCCCTCTAGGCTGGAAGATCAGATTAAATCTCCAACATGTCACAGCTGTAACAACCAACTCAGGAAGACAAGGTTTAGTAGATTTTGCTAATTTATATCAAAAAAATGCCTGAGAATATCTGTGGGATGTTATTCTAATTAGGTTAGATCAGAAAAAAAAGTATAATAATTTGAGCTGGATACACCTGATTGAAATTGGAGAAAATATATTGTTATAAAGGGAAATTACAAATGTATTTCACTTCTAAATGAGGATGCAATATCCTAAAAAACACATTGACAAGTTGAATTAAAAATTAATGTTTAAGTAATGTACTTTGGCCAAACAGAATGATTTTGAAATATTTCTTCTTTTCTATTGTCTATAAGAATTGGCATGATCTGTGTTTTGAAACTCTCTTTTACTTTTATTTACATAATATTAGTTGTCTATTTTTTGAGACTTTGGAAAAAAAATAAGAAGTTAACTGATGACTTCATACTGAGCCTCAAAGTCAAAGCATTCTATAATAGACATACTCTTATTTGACAATGTGTACATTACTTTCTTGGCATTATTATTATTAATATTGCTTAATATTTTGATGCAGCAATCATCTGTTTTCTTTTCTGAATGTATATATCTTCGTTCATTCTTTACGTGGTTTTTGTTTCTAATCCTTATCTTAAACATTGTTATTGTTATTAAATTTCAAGCCTTTTAAATTCTGTGAAGGCAAAAAGTAGAAACCTAAATAATGCATGTATATGTAAAACTTAAAAAAAAATCCGTGTTCAAACAAATAAAAGCATTAGGACTTAGATACCACCTCAAAGCCTTAATATAATGCAACATGGGATAGTGCAGTAGTTTCCAAACATTGATCTTCATATTTTTCCAATTCTGTGATCAGATGAAATGTTCCTAACTTAATAGTTCTCCTTAAATAAACTCATTTTTGTTTTTTATCTTATCGGGATTACATTAAGACAAAAATTATGTATCTATTTTACATGAAAAATTATTATCACTTTTATCTGTTGAATATATGTATAGAAGCAAAGCAAATGTAATTTAAAGAATATAATATAGTGTTTTTGATTTCCTTCTTGCCTTTTCCTTAGTAAAGCTTAGAATCTGAAGTGTGCTCTGTCTTGATCAAAATGAGAGACTAGCAAATTCTAGAAAAATGTAAGAGACATTCTTTCACCACTGCATCTTTCTCCTTGATTGCTAGTAGAAAGAAAATTGAAAGGACAATAGTTTTTTTTAATAATGAAATTCAACTACACCATGGAATATGACGCAGCCTTAAAGAAAGATGGAGACTTTATCTCTTTTATGTTTACATGACTGGAGCTGGAACATATTCTTCTCAGCAAAGTATCTCAAGAATGGAAGAAAAAGTATCCAATGTACTCAGCCCTACTATGAAACCAATTTATAGCTTTCACATGAAAGCTATAACCCAATTATAGCCCAAGAAGAAGCGGAAAGGGGAGAGGGAGGGGAGGAGAGGGAGAGGGAGGGTGGAGGGAGGGTAATTGGTGGGACCACACCTATGGTGCATCTTAGAAGGGTACAGGTGAAACTTACTGAATGTGGAATATAAATGTCTTAACATAATAACTAAGAAAATGCCCTGAAGGCAATGTTAACCAGTTTTATGAAAATATTTCAAATTGTACATAAAACCAGCACATTGTACCCCATGACTGCATTAATGTACACAGCTATGATTTAATAAAAAAAAATAAAAAATAAAAAAAGTATAATTTGAAGTGGCAAAATTTATTAATGTGACTGTATTTAATAGAGATTCTGGATTCAAAGGTTAGTGTGAGCAGCTGGAAATGGTTCTAGTTGTGTGCTTGGTATTGACTGAAATTTAGATTCAAATGACATGTTTTGGTCAATAAAATTTAGATGCCATAAATTCTTTGGTATAATGGAGAGAGAGAAATTCCTGTGGTTATCAAGCACATGGCATGTGGCTGGTCTGAGTCAAGTCGTTTTTAAGTATAAAATAGCGCAAAAAAATTTAAAGTATCTCAAAGATGCCATTCATATTGATTACATATTGAAATAATATTTTGGTTATATTGGATTAAACATAATATAAGTATTAAAAACAATTTCGCTTATTTATTTTGACTTTGTTTTAAAATATAACCACTAAAAAATTTAAAATGACACATATGGCTTACATCTGTGATGGCATTGTATTTTTATTCGGCAACAATGACACAGAGGGATATGAATGTTTTATCATACTTACCCATCTTCCAATTTTGTTCCCTGAAATGTTCCATTAGTCCTTCCCTTTAACAAGGCATTTAGAACCACAGTCCAGAGAAGTGTTCCTATATTTCTGAAAAGCATTGTAGTGTTCACTTTCTGTAGGCTAGGGATGAAGTTCAAAAGTACTGCCATTGAAATTAGTCCTTGATTTCAGTGGGGATGATGAGGTCATGGAGTGGTCAAGACAAATGGTAGTAGCTAACTAGTAGAGACAAAGTGAACTTGGCTTTTAGAGTAATCTATGGATTCCCAAGGATATTTTATTGTAATTTAAAGATCATGACTCCTTATGATTGAAATAGCTGTGAGTTACCAAGGTACAAGTAAGTTTTAAATTAAAAAAAAAAAAAAAAGTTGAGTGTGGTGAATCAAGACCTAGCTTCAGTCACATATAGGAACGTCATAGTTTGTTACTAAATCACCAGATCATGAGCCTCACCCATTACACAGGCTCAGAGCAGACCCCTCACTTAAAAATAATCCAGGTAGTTGTAAAAAGAACCATGCAATACTTTCAAATTTATGCGGTGTAATTTTCTCTCTGGGCTTCTCTAATGAGAATGTAAGATTTGAAGGAAGGGAAATGTCAACTAGTTGATATTGGTAATGCCTAAATATCTAGACCACTCCTGGTCTGTGAGCCAAAATAGAGAGTTTTATATCAAGTACATGTGCCAATGTTCCTAAAACTCTATCTTGTAACAATTTTGCCAGATCTTGAACACACCACTGAACCAGCAATTGGCAAAATGATTGTTTTCTGGATCCAATTAGTGAGGGTTTGTTTAAATGGTAGAATTTGGTATAGAATTGCCACTCTATACCATATATCTGTGAAAATATGAGCTAACGATTGCCAACTTAAAGGACATGAAGTATGCAGTGGTTCTTATGCTTATTTCACTCCAATCAAACTTACCTCTTTGACCCTCCCTCTCTTCTCCTGAGGGAAGAGATAGGTTTTAGAGAATGATAATCGATCATTACATGCAAGGTTGGACAATTAGGTTTGTGAACTCATCCTAAAATGGTGCAACATACCTCATTGCTGAATTTTCTTTCTCCAGTAAATGAATAATACTAAAACGTTTTGTTTTCACGTTGCAGGTACAATAGTGCATAATCGCTGTCTTACCTAAGGGCCACATTCACTCTCTGTCCTTGGTACTGTGGGATCTTAATCATGTCACTATCGCCAAGTCATCATCCTTGTCTACTAGATTGGTGAAACTATGCTCATAGATCTTGGTGACTAATAAGTAATGGTTACCCAATACGCCTTTATCAGGCATCAGCATTTGAGTTGATGTGTGGTAAATCCTACAAAAATTTAGATTTCTGGGATGGGCATAGCAGCTCATGCCTGTAATTCTAGCATCCTGGGAAGTCGAGGTGGGAGGATTGCTTGAGCTCAGGATATCAAGTCCAACCTGACCAAGAGTGAAATCCTATTTTTACGAAAAGCAGAAAAATTAGCCAGGTGCTGTAATGAGCACTTTTGGTCCCAGCTACTCAGGAAACTGAGGCAGGAGGATTGCCTAAACTCTGGAGTCTGAGGTCACAGTGAGTTATGATGATGTCACTCCACTCTGCCCAGGGTGACAGAGCCAAACTCTGTATCAAAAGAAAGAAACAAAGAAAGGAAGAAAGAAAGAAAGAAAATACCTTCTAGAATTCCACCTATTATTCCTGTGAATTTGTAAATTTGAGGGGTCCAGTCATGTTAGATGATTCTCTCTAATATAAAAGATCATTGTCTGCTTCTTGACTTATGTTTTCCAGCAAATATGTCTTAAGTTTATTGGGTATCTTAGGAATTTGGGTGGGCTATTCCCCCATCATTCCCCTGACACATGACTTTTGAGAGGATCCAGGGAAAGGGAAAGCTATCCTACTGATTTAGCCTACAGTGAAAAGCAGCTCTCTTGTACCGTATTCCTCAAGAGATCTGATTGTGCAGTGTTGGGGTATGCTATGGCCACTTCTAGCAAGTTCTGATAGTTGAGTCATAGAATAGATCACCTAGGGCTTCAGAGAAAAGCAGTGATCTCTTTGGGAAATAATCTCCTCTTTAAATGCAGTTTCTTTCTTGCAACTTGGATCTAAGAGTGAACCTCTGATCACGGGAGCTCAAAAATTCCCACAGTTCATGCAACCCTCATTAACTGGGTGATAATTGACCTTAAAGTCATAAAGTCTGGTATGCACTGCAGCATGCCATCTTGAAGTGGAACTGGCATAAGGACAGGAAAATAAGCCTTAAGTACTGAAAGCACAAAAATGTTGCACATGCAGGTAACTCTCACGGGTGGTGCATCTATGTCCTGTTACTCTGACACCACACCTTTGCTCCATACAATGTGCAACTGAGGCATTTCCCAAAACCAGCTGACAGGAGGAAAAACTGAGCCTGACATATATTTGGTTCTGCATATTTTGGCCTTTATTGTAAGTGGGCTGCTGCTGCATTGAGGTCCGCACAACAGTTCCACGGAGAACAGAGGAAGTAAATTGTTATTATGGGAAGAACTTTGGTACAACTGGCCATCCACCTTATCTGGGAGGAGAGATAAGTAGAGGTCTAGATCTCGATGGATTCCGTGATAATAGCTAAAGGGTTGGATAGAAGTTTGAGTGTTAGAAGGGAAGACTTTGAAGAATGCATAGCAAGATGATTTGGGCAAGAGGTATGAGATGTACCCTTTTAAATGATTTCAAAATATGGGGATGTCAGTGTCTTCTGTGAACACTACATATAAGCATGTGCTGCATAGGAGGGTTTTAGTAATCAAGTGGCAATGATGATGTAGACGTCACTCAGTTGCTTCTCTCATCGTCCATCTACTGTTAGAACAACTGCTCATGAACAACGTGCTCAGGGTAAGGGGACAGAGGTATGGAAAGGGCTTATGACATGATATTGCCTTCAACCAAACTCAATGACCACCAATACTGCTGAAAATTTAGCCTGTCCCTAGCACAGAGGAATGTCGAGCCATCAATATAGTGCAACAGCACACAGGGTTCACCCAACAGTCTTGGTGACAGAATTATTATATTGAACTCTTTTTATGATGGGGGAGGGGGAAATGATTTATATTCTCACTGGAATAGATATTCTGTGAATGAATGCGTTTTCCTTCCCACTATAATTCTTCCAGGCCCATTATCTGGGTATTTATTGAATATCTTGCTCTATATCAGGTTATCATGCCCAAAACTATTTCTGAACCAAGAAATTATTTTTCAGCAATAAACAGAAGGAAAGGACTGAATATATGTTGCTACAACAGTGCAGTGGCCGACTGAATATTCAGTACATTTAGTTATGGCATCATCTAGGTTCCTTGTGAGTTAAGGTTCTTCCCTCTAAGAAGCCGTATAATCGCTGAAGCAATGGCAACTTTCTTGTTTCTTACATTGTTTGTGTACTAATGATTAGTGTTGTTCACCATGGATAGTTGTCCCTTCGTATCTGTGGGGCATTTGGTCCAGAAGCCCCTGCAGATACCAAAATCCACATACATTTAAACCTTATATATAATATTGTGTAGCATTTGCACATCACCCTGAATATTTTAAATTATCTCTAGATTGTAGATAATACAATGTATGTGCTATGTAAATAGTTGTTATACTGTGTTATCTAGGGACTAATGACAAAAAGAACGTCTCTATACATTCAGTACAGATGTAACCACACATCTTTTGTTCTGAATGTTTTCAATCAGCAACTATTTGAATTCACAGATAAGGAACCCACGGACACAAGGAGTGGGTAGTGACTCTATTTCTAGTTCTCCTTCCTTTACAGGCCATGGTAGGATTGCACTCACTTAACTATACTGATGTTGGACATGACTTTCTTTGGATTAACAGAAGAGTGTAAGAGCATAAGTAACTTCTGTGCAGAAGGTTTGAAAACCAGTTCATGATGGTTCTACCTGTTGGAATAGTGGAAGCCTGTGTCAAGAAGGCATTTCCTTTAGCCTCGGGAATTTGAGGCCTATGTTGAATAGAATCCCTCTGGCATGTGGTGTCAAAATGAGAGATAACTTTCTGTAGTCTTACCTTAGAATGCTTAGTGGAAATGCTTTGGAAATTTTGATTGTGCTTGTTACCACAGTATACTGTACTATGGTACCCTGCTGGAGCTGTAGAACCAACCTATAGCTGATTCAATAGTTTCTTTTCAGCAATGCAAAGTAATAGTAAAATGTTTCGTTAATGCTTACATATTTCTTACATAATGCCCAAATATTAATGTTTTGGTATGACCTGAAGTTGAAATGATGGTTGTGCAAAAAAAAAAAAAAAAATTATATATATATATATATATATATATATATGTAATTAAATATATGTATAGGAATAAATATGAAGAGAAAAAATTACCATTGCCTAAAATTCTCTCTAAAAGTAGAAATTAGGAAGGGTGAGCCAATTCTCTTTTGGTTTGTAAGAAAAATTAATGAATTGACAAATATTATTCCATTTTATTATGAATTGGAAAACTAAAACAAAAAAGCAGGAGGATGATTTGCATAGGACCACAGCTGGAACTTAAGAGGTGCAGAGATTAGACTCTCCCCATGGCTGCCTGCTGACTTGAAGGCGAGCATCATGTTGTTGACATGCTGCCAAGAAGGCTTTTGAGCCTAGTAAGAGTTTCACTAGGTTAGCAAGGAATCATTGTCATAGCCAGGCCTCTGCACTCCAACTAAATAGTTCAGCTTGTTAATATTCTTACATAAATTTCTGAGTAAATGAAGATTCTTACTGAATTGCCCAGATAATTATGCAATCACTTTACTGCCACAATCAAAGCATTGTTTATTTCTTAAATTTTTCTTATAATTTCTTAACAAAACTTTTATTTTGATTTCCTCTTGCATTCCCTGTTAAGGATGTCAGCATACCTAAAGAGTATCTTACGTTTTATGTTTCTGAGTGTGTTTATTGATCTGCATGTACATAAAATTTGTAGCTTTATGATTCTATTTTGAAAATTGAAAGTAATCTTCCAAAAATGCAAATCAAAACTACCCATTGAAAGTAATTAAATGCAATTTTCCAATTAATATCAAGAATTTGCCGTTTTATTTAACCTCAGATGCTGTGCTTTTGCTTCTCCCACCACAGAAATTCAAAACATTTAGTTGTCAAGTTTTTCACACTGAAAATATTAACAAATACTCATTTATAAATATAAATATATGCTGGTTTACTTGGCCAATGTCATTTTGGAATAATTTAAATCCCCAACATTCCTATGAAAACTCTGGAATTAGTTTAATAAGTTTGAGGACAATGTAGTTTACCTTTCAATTGTTAAAAAATAATAATTAATATAAACTACTTTAAACCGCTCTTCATAGACTCTCATTATTGATAGAATTTAACTCACTTTTAAACATTCAAATCCACTTGAAGCTTTCATGACCATAAGCTTCAGGGAACAAAATTAGGCGTGCTTAGTGCCAATTGTCAGTTATTATGAAAACAAATGAGACCTTTTCTTTCAATTTAAGGGAAAATATTTCTTTGGAATACATACGTCACTATGAAAAGTTTGAGACATACTCTGTTAAGGTTCATTATTTTCTTCATTTTTGTGTATCTCAAAACTTTCATAAAGATCCACATTTGAGACAGGAATTTAATCTATAATTGTATTCTCTGTCTCATTTGCTTGTTTGTAAATTTTTAGAGAATTGGTAGAATTTCGTAATAACTGAGGTACCCAAAACAAGAAACCAATTTGATAGTTTTATTACCCTGGAAAAAATATGTCTCTCTTTCCCCAGAACTACTGATAGACTAACCTAATGGGTTAAATTAATGTGAGGTGATAATTTTATTCTCTATATGGGTCTATATCAAATAGAAATGGTTTACTTTATCATTTTAAGAAATGTTTATTCATTTTCTAATATGCATGGATCCTCAGGCCTGGAAAGAGTAAGATAATAACAGGTCACCTGAAATGATGATCCAAAGAGTAGCAATTCATGGTTTTGATCTTAACAGATTTTATAACTTATTTATCCCATGAACCTAGTACAATGTTCAGTCCAGAGTAGGCACTCGATATTGGAAATCTTGTTCAAGCAAATGAATAAACAATTATCCGAAAATTTCATAGGTAATAGGTTAGGCATTTTATATAAAAATTAAATGCCTTTTTCTTAGAGCCAAATATAATGTACTTAAAAATATGAAACCAGTAAAATAAAGTGCTAGGTTTATTTTGTTGTGTAGTCTATTTTTCTTTATTTTCAAATTTTCCCAGAAACTCTTTGACATATTAATTTTAAAAAAAACAGGAGTAAAAGTTGGATTTGGGAGATGTGGTTCTGGTTAAGTCTTTTCTGCTAAATTTTTGGTTAAATTGTGACAACTTTTAAGGGTCTCGGTTTCCTCGACTGTAAGTTTATGAATTTTGAGTAGATCCTCTGTCAGCATGTTGCAAACTGTAGATGTGGAGTAGAAAAATCAGCTGAGTCAGGAAAATTAAAATCTCTTCTCATGGAAGACTCACTTATGCTCTTTGGACATCATAGGAATAAGAAAGATCTTTCAGAAACTGAATATACAATAAACAAATATAAATTTTTGCTTAAAATATTGCTGAACAATAAATATAAAGCTGCTTTCCAAAAAATAAGAATGAGAATAATAAAGAAATAGAAATTAGAGAAGATGAGAGACTAATGAATCAGTCTAAGAGGGCCATGGTCTGACTAATAATTTCAAAGGAGAGCAGAGAAAGTGGAAATCAGGGAAAAAAAATAATAATTTAAGAAAATTTCTTGTTACTGAAATTAATGTTTTCTAGTTTGAAAATTTCTTGTTACTGAAATTAATGTTTTCTAGTTTCTATCTATTGTCTACTATAACCAAGAAAATCAAATAAACGACAAACAAGCACAAAGAACATCCAGTAAAACTTGTTTTTAATGTTTTCCATGTTTTCCTAGAAGGTGCTTTCTGGAGGACAGACGTTTCTTAAGAAGGGGATAAACCAGGAAAGGGGAAGAAATGAGATTAGGAAATAGAAGATCCAACATAAAAAGATGATATATGAAAGTCCCAAGTCTATAGGTAAATCATTCATTTTGGGACAACAACAATGAGAAATTTAAGCAAAATGTCAAGGAAAATCACAGGTTGATGCAATATTGCACAGGACTGAGAACTTAGGAATTTTAAAAATACAATTATTAACTCCAAAAAAATAGCAATTACATTTGAAGAAGAAAATGTAATTACAGTATTCTACTTGACTCTGCAGTAGACTCATCTAAGGACAATTTGCTTAGTTATACTTATGTAAACTTTGACTATTAATTTAACAAAGGATGTGATAACTAGAGAATAGGAAAAAGCATTTACTAGGTAATGTTTATATAGACAAATTAAGAAGTACTTGTGAATATGATGGAAACTATTAGAAGAAACATATAAAAAGCAAGGAAAGAGGTTGTGGGGACATTGGCTCAAGGATGGAGAAATAGATTAGAAACCTACTTATTGTTATTAAAACTTTTGTTCTTTGTGATATTTAAAAATGTGTATTAATTATTGTTGTAATAAAGAACCTTAATGGGAATTAGAAAAGACCTACAATATTGGTTACTTGAACTGTGCAGCTCTAAAGAAGGTACAAGACTGACCTGCTTGGTTTCCAACTACATGTCCCACTGTAATTTATAGAGATAACCTCATTTAAATTCAAGGTCCTGTGAAGTTGGAAATGTGTAATTAATTTTGACTATTTGTCTGAGCATGGTGGCTCATACCTGTGTCTCAGCACTCTGGGAGGCTGAGGCAGGTCGATTGCTTAAACTCGGGAGTTTGAGACCAGCCTGAGAAAGAGCAAGACCTTTTCTCTGAAAATAGCTGGGTATTGGGGCAGGAACTATAGTCTCAGCTACTTGGGAGGCTGAGGCAATAGAATTGCTTGAGCACTACAGTTTGAGGTTGCTATGAGCTGTGATGCCATGGCACTTTACCAAGGGTGACAAAGAGAAACTCTGTCCCCACAAATAAATGAATAAATAAATAAATAAATGAATAAATAATTTTGGCTATCTTTTAGAATATTAAAGAAAATGTCACTATTATTAACAGGATCTTCTGAGAGGGTTGCTATAAAGATTAAATGAGTTACTGTATATAAAGTGCTTAGAAAACTGCCTTGTATACAGGAAGTAATAATTAATATCAATACATAAATTTTAGAAGTTTCCACATCAAAATGGAGTTTCTGTTTGACTTTCGTGGTGAAGCTATACAATTAAGAAAGTAAAGAAACAGGAGAGTCAATGTTGTCACCAGTTAACAGTTGAGATTCCCAAACACGAGGCAAAACATGGTTTTGAGACTGCCTTTTGTTTTCATGTGGGCAAACACACTAATTTGTCAGTAATTTTTTTTTTGTAAGAGAGCTTATATTTTGATTGTCTCTAGACAGAATTATCACCAAACTTTAATTGGAGGAAGTGTTAAGGGGTAGAAAACTCCAATATGTCTATTTGAAATTACTCTGGAATTTCTGACATTGTATGGATAGTTTGTTTGAATTGACACCAATATAACTCTAATAATTATTCAGTTTTAAGATTTTTCAATTTGCTTTAGCTTTTCTTCCAATATGCTACTCTAAAAACGGGAGACCAATTCTTAAAACAGACCTGTGGAGGTGGGAGGCATTACATTACTTTTAGTATGAATAAATGGGGATGGGGGATATATTTTAGAAATTATAAATCAAATTTATATTGTTTTGCTACTCAGAAAAACGAATTTAGAGTTCTTTCCTACTTAACTGCTTTCTAGATATCATTAGCCCTCACTTCCTGAAATTTTAAGTATTAATAAACTTTTCTTTATATTTTGTGTCCTTGATTAAAGCTTTTGCCAGAAACCTGTACATGAATTATATGTATATTTCTAAATTCAAATATTTTTTTTTTATTGAATCATAACTGTGTACATTAATTCACTCATGGGGTACAGTGTGCGGGCTTCACATACAATCTGAGATATTTTCATCTGCCTGATTGACATAACATTCATGAGAGAGATTTTCTCATTTACTGTGTGAAAACA
>CAUYRH010075888.1:0-60368 GCA_963574655.1 Perodicticus potto | reverse complement strand
TTTTTTTTTTTTTTTTTTGAGACAGAGCCTCAAGCTGTCACCCTGGATAGAGTGCTGTGGCATCACAGCTCACAGCAACCTTCAATTCCTGGGCTCAAGCGAGTCTCCTGCCTCCGTCTCCCAAGTAGCTGGGACTACAGGCGCCTGCCACAATGCCCGGCCATTATTTTTTTTGGGCGGGGGTTGCAGCCGTCATTGTTATTTAGCAGGCCCAGGCTGGATTCGAACTCACCAGCTCAGGTGTACGTGGCTGGCGCCTTAGCCGCTTGAGCCACAGACGCCGAGCTGGCTAAATTTTTTTAAAAGGTGAAATAACAAGTGTTGGGGAAGGTGTGTAGACACTGGACCCTCATATGCTGCTGGGGGAAAGGTAAAAGTGGTGTAGCCACTGCAGAAAATGAGCTGGCAGTTCCTCAAAAAGTTACCATATGACTCAGCAGTTCCACTCCTGGCTTAGGAAAACCATATGTTTATGCAGCAATTTGTTCACAAAAGCCACACAGTGGAAACGACTCAAATACCCAGGTGAATGGATAAACAGAATGTGGTATATCCATAAAGTAGAATATTATTCTGCTATAAAAGGAAACACAAAGTCCTGATACATGCTATAAGATGGACGAACCTTGAAAAAATTGTGCTAAATGAAAAAAACCAGTCACAAAGGGCCACAAATTGTATGGTTCCATTTATAGTAAATGTCTGAAATAGGCAAATCTATAGAGACCGAAAATAGATGAGTGGTTGTCAAGGATGAGAGGAAGAAAGAAAGGGAAATGATTGCTTAATGGATAGTTTGTTTTGGGGGGTCTTGAAAATGTTTTGGAATTAGGCTGTGGTTATGGTTGCACAAATTGTGAATATACTAAAAACCACTGAACTGTATACTTTTTTTTTTTTTTTTTTTGGCAGATTTTGGCCGGGGCCGGGTTTAAGCCCGCCATCTATGGCATATGTGGCCTGCACCCTACTCCTTTGAGCCACAGGCGCTGCCTAAACTGTATACTTTTTAAAGGGTGAATCTTAAAGTATACGAATTATATAACAAACAAACAACAACAACAACAACAAAAACCCTAGCAAGTAGGACATATCCTCATTTTGAGAATGAGGAATGTACCAGGGCTCCCTAAGACCAACCCCAGGATTAGTGATTTTTCTAGGAGGACTCAGTATATATTTGTACTCACCCAAGATTTATTATGGTACGAGGATACACTGCAAAATTGGCAGAGGCACATGGGACAAAGTCCAGGGATGACCAGGCACAAGCTTCCAGAGTCCTTTCCAGTGGAGCTGCTCAGGATGCCTTTTCTCCAGTAACGAGTTGTAAGAACATGTGTGATATTTTGCCAACCAGGGAAGCTCATTAGAGAGAGACTCAGTGCCTGGGGTTTTTCCTGGAGGCTGGTCACGTGTACCCTTCGCCCAGCACATACCCAAATTCCAGGTTCCCAGAAAGAAAGCAGGTATTCAGCATACACCATATTGTTTGTACAAACAGTTGCACAGAGAGCCACTCTTCAGTTAACAGTGGAACCCTCCCAAAATCTTAGTTCACGGAGACAGGCCAAGGACCAACCTTGTAAGTGGGCCTTTCTGGCGACAGCAATCAGGTCTACTATATTAACTCTTTTGTGCACAATCTACCTCCATTGACCCTTGGCCAAGGCATTAGAGGAATTATCAGTAGGACTCCACACAGCAGGGTAAGACCAACCTGCAATATTGAGCTCAGTCATGTCCTTTTGGGGTTCTGGACTGAGCAGTTAAAGCAAATCCTATTAACCGTAAAAGTCTGTGTTAGACACTCTGGTGACTTCTGTCACTTGCTGTAGTAATCCTTATACTTAGCCTGAGGCGTCAACTTGGGCCCAGCACAGCTATGGCCAGTAAGTCGAAGCGGACCTAAACTCTTTCCAGGGCTGAGGCAGTGTCGTGATAGTCACAGCACACAAAAAGTGCAATCCTGGGGATTCGTGTGGTCTCCTGAAAACACAGTTGACCACGTTAGGGTACCCCAAGCGGGATGTGCGTTGGCCAGGAAGCCCCAGTGTGGCCTTTCACCTGGTGCCTCCCACCCGGGGGTGCTCAGTACAGTGCAAGTGGTTCGGTCCAGTTCCTGGTTCCAGGGGGCTTCCTGAGGTGTCAGTCCTAAATAGTTCTGTCAGTGACCCTATCTCATTGGCCTGGCAAATGTGAATAGCACCTGGAAGTATCCTATGGGGATATGCAAGACCTGGCCCACCCCCACCAGCTCATCGTCAGCACTATCACATGACAGCCCTCTAGGCTCAGCCATTGGTCTAAATCAATGTTTTTCAACCTTTTTTTAATCTCACAGCACACTTAAACCGATAGTAAACTTCTGCAGGATACCTAAGGCACACTTAAATTATGTTGATCAACAAAAACAGTAAAAAGAGAATATACTTATTGTGCTTTGTTTTTTGTTTTTTGTTTTTGTTTTTTTTTGAGACAGAGCCTCAACCTGTCACCCTGGATAGAGTGCCGTGGCATCACAGCTCACAGCAACCTCCAATTCCTGGGCTTAAGGGAGTCTCCTGCCTCTGCCTCCCAAGTAGCTGGGACTATAGGTGCCCGCCACAACGCCTGGCTGTTTTTTGGTTGCAGCCGTCATTGTTGTTTGGCGGGCCCAGGCTGGATCCGAACCCGCCAGCTCAGGTGTATGTGGCTGGCACCTTAGCCCGTTGAGCCACAGGCGCCGAGCCACTTATTGTGCTTTGAACTTTTTTTTTTTTTTTTGAGACAGAGTCTCACTATGTCACCCTTGGTAGAGTGCTGTGGTATCACAGCTCACAGCAGTCTCAAACTCTTGGGCTTAAGTGATTCTTTTCCCTCAGCCTCCCAAGTAGCTGGGACTACAGGTGCCTGCCACAACGCTGGCTATTTTTTTATTGTTGTTGCGGTTGTCATTGTTGTTTTCACTGGCCCGGGCCAGGTTCGAACCCACCAGCCTTAGTATATGTGGCTGGTACCCTACCCACTGAGCTATGGGCACCGCCTGTGCTTTGAACTTCTTTTGAAAACAATTTAATTAATGATCTTTAAAAATTTTCATGGCACACATTGGAAAATCACTGGTCTAAATCCAAGGACTTGCAGCACCACAGGGAATTTTTCTTCATGCACAGGGAGAGCTTCCACGAGCACTTCTGGAAAACAAAAATCACAGATGTCCTGCACTTCCCCTATACCAGTCCAGGTGCCAGAATTTTTTTTTTTTTTTTTTTTTTAACAAACGCTTATATTGAGGACTGACTTAGGAACATCCCCCACACACACAAAACCAGGTGCCAGGTTTTGTTGTTTTTTTCCTCATGTCCTATTTAGTAATCAAAACTTTATATTTACTTAATTATCCCCTACTCTTACCAAGACTTTTCAAAGAAAGGATAAAAGTATTTTTACAAAAGAACCACTTCTATCCAATTTAACCAGGAAGACCCATTATGTTCAGGTATTAAGGTAAAATCCTAAATTTTCAAAAAATTTCAAAATAGGTTTATGTCACCACCTCTCCCTTTCATCCTAATGATTTATTCAGTGAGCTTCCTAGCAAAGATCACTCCCTTTCGGAGGACAGTTGCATTTAACAAGTTGCCTCACTAAGGTGTGTGTCACTGGAAGAAAGGGAGGGAAATAGAGTCAGGCTCTCAGTCTGTTGTTCAGAAAAAGATATTGACAACAGTGACACATCCCCAGAGGGAGTGGGGTCTGATCTGTCTGGGGTGGGTGAAAGGGTCACATTGCCTGCAGTGTCCTCCTTTGGTTAACTTCCAGCTTTTGCAGGAATCACATATTGGGAAAACAGGCTTTGCATCAGAAGTACAGAGCCAGTGAGCAGCTTGATTTTAGATGATCCAATGAGAGAGTACACCCTGTCCTGTGGGCACTTGTATGTGACCCAGAAGTCGAGCAGCATCCAGGATGTTTTTACAGTTTCAGGCCCCAAGGAAGGCTATTCTGTATCTGCAATGGTCCCCAGTTGATGATTATTACTTTTTATTAAATCGTAACAGTGTACATTGATGCATTTATGGTTCAGTACTGATTTGATATACAGTGTGAAATGCTTACATTGAACTGATTAACATATCCATCACAATTATATCCTTTTCTTTTTGGGTTTTTTTTTTTTTTTTTTTTTGCGACAGAGCCTCAAGCTGTCACCCTGGGTAGAGTGCTGTGGCATCACAGCTCACAGCAACCTCCAGCTCCTGGGCTCAAGTGATTCTCTTGCCTCCACCTCCCCAGTAGCTGGGACTACAGATGCCCGCCACAATGCCCGGCTATTTTTTTGGTTGCAGCCGTCGTCGTTGTTTGGCGGGCCCGGGCTGGATTTGAACCTGCCCGCTCAGGTGTATGTGGCTGATGCCTTATCCGCTTGAGCCACAGGCGCCGAGCCTCCTTTTCTTAATAGTTTTGAAATGTACCACTGTATCATACACATTAGGCGAGGTGAGATGATGATGATGATGATTTTGAGACAGAGTCTCTCTCTGTTGCCCAGGGTAGAGTGCAGTGATATCATAATAGCTCACAGCAACCTCAAACTCCTGGGCTAAAGTGATCCTTCTGCCTCAGTTTCCCAAGTAGCTGAGACTACAGGCCTCTGCCACAATGCCTGGCTAATTTTTCTATTTTTGTAGAGATGGGGTCTCGCTCTTGCTCAGGTTGGTCTCAAACACCTGACCTCAAACAATCCTCCCACCACTCCTGGCCCCCTCATTGATTTTTAAAACCCCAAAAGTATGTTTCTGTCTGGAAATTGCCTCTCTTTTTACATCTCCCTTTTTTCAGAGGCTCCATTAGGCAAAAGTCATAACAAAAAGTCACTTGTGGAGACTTGTTCTGGTTCCAGCACTCAAGAGTTTAAATTCCAGCCCACCCACTGGTGGCAAAAAGCAAGGAAGTGGTGTCCTACTTCCACTTAGAGGACAAACAAAAAGCAATAGTTGTCAATCAGCTTAGTGGCTCTTTCCCCTCACTTCAGCTAGCAGGGCCCAAAGCAGCCAGGGGATCCATTGAGTAGCCTCTCTTGGAGCCACATGGATTACTTTCAGATTTCATCAGTAACTTCTATTTCTCACAGCTGATAGCACGTCAGCTGATGTTTCATGGCATGGATGACTTTATAGCCACCCAGACACCACAAGTTCATTGTCTTCTGCCCCTTTATCTTTCCTTTTCCCAAACAGTATTTTTTTTTTTACCAAATTTCAGTTAATTGGGGTCAATCTGCTAATTTCCCCTTCTGACACTTAATTGTGTCAAGGGTCCCCAAGACCACTCCCAGGATTCATGGTTCACCAGGACTCAGCATATAGCCATACTCATAGCTATGATTTATTACAGTAAAAGGCACAGAGCAAAATCGGCAAAAGAGAGGCATGTGGGGCAAAGTCGGAGGAAACCAGGTGCAAATTTCCAAGAGTCCTCTCTCAGTGGAATCATACAGGATGTGCTTAATTCCCCCAGCAATGAGTTGGGACAACACATGAAATGTTGCCAGCCTGGGAAGCTCACCAGAGAGTCAGTACCCAAGGATTTTATTGGGGGCTGATCACGTAGGCGTCCCCTGGCAGGTGTACAACCAAATTCCAGACTCCCGGAAGGAAGACAAGTGTTCAACATAGACTGTACTATTTACACAGTTTCAGCACTCATCAGGGGCTGCTCCTGAAATCTAAGTTCCCAGATTGTAAGCGGGCCTTTCGAAGGGCAGCAGTCAGGCCTGCTGTGCTAACTTTATTACACACGAGGAAATTGATGTTTGGAGAAGTTAGGTAACCTACTCAAGGTGATCCAGCTGTGTAGGTGGCAGTAAGGTCTACTTGGCTCCAAAGCGCAGATTTCTAACCCCTTAAATGAACTTGACTTGAGTGTGGGAACTGTTTCCAGACAGAATCTATTGTGTGTACAATAGCAAAGTATGGTGTTTGAGAGTATGGATTACCCAGGTCTCATTTTAACAGAAATGTATGTTCTTCCTAACTCCCTGCTCTCCCTGCTTTTTCCATCTACACTCCCTGTCTCTATGACTGTTATACTATAACTTTCCAGTATTTCATACCTGTCCTCGTATAGCTCCTGCTGGCTCTCTTAAATCTTCTTACAAGTCATCTCCCACTCGAAACACTGAGCGGAAGAAGGCTACATCAACCTCTGGCGTGGGAGATGCTGGAAAAGGATCCCCTGCAGGAGCAGAGGCCTCTCCAGTAAGTTTAATTGCCCCCACTCCTCTAGACTGTAGTTTATGTGACAATGTGATTGCTTCCTGTGCTTCCCCTGGGTCTCTGTCTCCATCAGTCTTCCAGGGTCTGCTCAAAGGGAACAATAGATGGGGTTTAAATTTTTTCCTAACCTTACAAAAATCATTTAACTTTTTGGGGCCCACTAAATCTTAGTGTCTTAGAGTAAATTCTTAATGATGTCCTTGGTATAGTCTGCCCTCCAAAGGACAGGAGTCAGAAGGAATGTTCCAAGAATCTTCTGTTTGTGGTTATCTGAGTCTGAGCTAGTCTTACCTGTGAGAATAACCAGAACTGAAGTTCTAGATCAATTTTTACCAACAACAGTAGTTTTTAAACATTGTTGATGGCATATTGACACCATCAGTAAAGTAAATGTGGAGCATGTATTCCCAATTATGTACATTTATTTAGAAATTATACATGCGTATATGCCATACTACTTTTGTTAGTTACCAGTTGCTACATAGCAAATTACCTCGAATCATGGCAGCTTAAAAGAATAGATAATGACCCAGAGTGAATTGGCTGGGTGGTTCTGTTACAAAGTCTTTTGTGAGGCTGTGGTCAAGATGCTGACCAAGGCTGCACCATCAGAAAGCTTGACTGGGCCTTTTATGAGACAGCTCACTCACGACTATTGGCGGGAGGCCTCAGGTCCTCACAGCATGGGCCTGTCCGAGAAGTTGCTTGAGTATCCACATGTGGCAGCTGACTTCTCCCAAAGCAAAGGGTCTGAGAGACAGCACAAGGGGGAAGCTACAGTCACTCAGATCAACCCGCACCCAAGGGGAGGGAAGAATTAAGCTTTATGTACTAAAGGGAGGAGTTGGAAATAATGTGTATACTTATTTTAAAACTGTCCCATGACTGTACTATTGGGCATTTTTCTTTAGATACAACTTTCCTTTATTCAGTTCTGAAATGTATGTGTATTTTTCTTGCAATGGGTTTATAGATGGAAATCATATCACATGGGCTTGATTTTACATGTCCTGAGGGGAAAGACTTCCCCATAAATGGGAGCAGTGTGGACACACATACTTGCAACTGATAAAGCCAAAGTATAAAAATTTAGGAAATCATGCTTTTGAGCATTTTGTAATACCATACTTGCTTTTCAAATCTATTGTGGCCCTTTTTAAAAGATAACTACATGTTTCAGGCTTTGTAGGGTAGATTACTGTAGAAGGGGATTGATGCACATTGAGTGTGGGGACCATATGAGGATTCGCTGCAGAAAAGTGTGGTATGGAGCACCTTCTGTGGGCAAAGCACTGATGTCCATTTTCTTCTGCCTTCTGTTGAAGGAGGTGATGGAGAAGACATGGAGGGCTGAGTGGGGTTGCAGTACCTCTCAGACCGTGTGTACGGTCAGGGTCCACAGCCTGCTGTCTTGAGTGTAATAATGCATTTCACCCATTTGTAATTTTTTGTAGTGATTTTACATCTTTGTACTTATATGTCCAGGACCATAGTATGGTTCTGTTGTTAGTTCTTTGCAAGATAACAAGAAGAAAATGTCTACATTTTGAGGCTAAAACTTATTTAAACCTATTATGTAATTACTTAGAAATGGGGTCTCACTATGTTGCCCAAGCTGGTCTATAACTTCTGGCCTCAAGCAATCCTCCCACCTCAGTTTCCCAAATAGCTGGGGTTATAGGCACACATCACTATGCCCAGCATTACTGAGTAATCTAAATGTGATGACCTCATAGTACCTCCTTGCAAAGATTCCTGTCATGTGAAGCATTATAGCTTCATGTTGATCCCTCTAAAAGAGAGATGTGCATTGTTTATGTGGGAAACTATGGGTATTATTTTTAGAAACTATGGGTGTGGTACCAATCATGGGCTATGTCTGTGCTGTTCTGTGTCCCCTGTAGACAGAGAAGATGAAGAGGGGGCAGCGAATGACAACTTCCTCCCCCACTGGGAGCCTCGGATCCCCTCTGAGAAGATGCGAGTTTCCTGGAGGTGCTTCTAAGAGGTCATCTTCTCCTGTGATAACCAAGTAAGCATCTCTCCCCTTGGCCAGACAGTCTGACAATTGAGAGTCAGTTTGGTGGGACTTTGTACCAGCTAGTGTTGTGCCTCCTGCTGTCCCATGAGATGTGGCCAGCCAGAAGAGGTGAGCGGGAGAAATGCTGGCCTTTCAGTTACCTATCTAACCCTGTGTATCTTCTGGGCAAATAAGGGCGTTTAGGGGGTTTATTACGTGGAGAATACAACTCCTATTTGCTAAGGTGATGCATTCCGCATTTTCTCTCTCTTTCTCTTTCTTTTTTTTTTTTTCTAGAGACAGAATCTCACTTTATCACCCTCGGCAGAGTGCCGTGGCATCACAGCTCACAGCAACCTCCAACTCCCGGGCTCAGACGATTCTCCTGCCTCAGCCTCCTAAGTAGCTGGGACTATAAGCACCCGCCACAACGCCCAGCAATTTTTTTGTTGTTGTTGCAGTTTGTCCGGGGCTGGGTTTGAACCCACCACCCCCAGTATATGGGTCTGACGCCCTACCCACTGAGCCACAGGTGCCACCGCACATTTTCTCTTTAGATCTGTGAATGCCATTCTGCTTTTCTGGCATTCTCCTTTCTCCTTTGATTGTATCTGGATTGAAGTGATTCCATTGTGTTTGGGCTCTCGCCCACGTGCTGCCCCCTCCCCCTCAACTTCATTTTCTGTTTATCAGAGAGATAGTAATAACTTGTCATCCATGATCAGCAGTATGGGGTTTTTTTTTAATGAAACAAATGTATATTGTATATACACATATAACTTTATTAAGATGTGGAGTCTTGCTATGTTGCCCAGGCTGGAATACAGTGGCTACTCACAGGTGTGATCATAGCTCACTACAGCTTCAAACTCCTGGGCTCAAGTGATCCTCCTACTTCAGCCTCCCAAGTAGCTGGGAATATCACCACATGCCTGATTCTATTTTGTTAGGAATTGGGCAAACTCACCAATAAAACCATGTAACTGGAAAATACTTTATTTTTTTTTTTATAGAAACAAGAGTCTCACTTTATCACCCTCGGTAGAATGTCATGGCATCACACAGCTCACAGCAACCTCCAACTCCTGGACTTAAGCGATTCTCTTCCCTCAGCCTCCCGAGTAGCTGAGACTACAGGCACCCCCCACAATGCCTGGCTATTTTTTTGTTGCAATTTGGCCAGGGCCAGGTTTGAACCCGCCACCCTCGGTATATGGGGCTGGTGCCCTACCCACTGAACCACAGGCGCCGCCCCTTTTGCCCATTTTTTAATTAGATTATTTGATTTTTTTCCTATTGAATTGTTAGAGTTCCTTATATATTTTGGTTATTAATCTCTTGTCAAGTGGGTAGTTTGTGAATATTTTCTCACATTCTGTGGGTTGTCTCTTCCCTTTGTTGATTGTTTGTTATACAGAAGGTTTTAGTTTGATATGATCCCATTTGTCCATTTTGCTTTGTTTGCCTGTGCTTTGGGGATATTACTCAAGAAGTTCTTGCCCAGAGTAATGTCCTGAAGCATTTTCCCAATGTTTTCTTTTAGTAGCTTCATAGTTTTAGGTCTTAGATTTAAGTCTTTAATCCATTTTGATTTAATTTTTGTATATGGCAAGAGATAAAGTCTAGTTTCATTCTTCTATATATGATGAATATCCAGTTTTCCAGGTACCATTTGTCTAAGAGATTGTCTTTTTCCCAGTGTATGTTTTTGGCACCTGTGTTGAAGAGAAGTTCACTATTGATGTGTGGATCTGTTACTGGGTTCTCCACTCCGTTCCATTGGTCGTATGTGTCTGTTTTTATGCTAACTTGTTTGTGATTGTAGTTCTGTAATATATTTTAAAGTGAGCTAATGTGATTCCTCCAGTTTTATTCTTTTTGCTCAACATAGCTCTGGCTATTCTGGGTCTTTTGTGGTTCCATGTAAATCTTAGAAGTATTTTATCTCTTTCTGTGACGAATGTCATTGGTATTTTGATGGGGATTGCATTGAATCTATAGATTGCTATGGATAGTATGGACATTTTTAGTGATAGTAATTCTTCCAATCCATAAGCATGGAACATCTTTCCATGTTTTGTATATGTCCTCTTTAATTTCTTTCATCAATGTGTTAAAGTTTGTTTTGTTTTGTTTTGTTTTTTGAAACAGACTCTCACTTTGTCACCCTCGGTAGCGTGCCATGGTGTCATAGCTCACAGCAACCTCAAACTCTTGGGCTCAGGTGATCCTCTTGCCTCAGCCTCCCAAGTAGCTTATAGACACCTATAATAGATTATAGGCACCTGCCACAATGCCTGGCTATATTTTTTTTTGTAGAGACAGGGGTCTTACTCTTGCTTAGGCTGGTCTTGAACTCTTGAGCTCAGGCAGTCCACCCACTTCCAACCTCCCAGAGTGCTGGGATTACAGGTATGAGCCACTGTGCAGCTAATGTATTACAGTGTTTATTGTAGAGCTCTGTCCCTTCTTTCATTAATTTTATTCCTAGGTACTTTATTTTACTTATAGCTATTATAGATGGAATTACTTTCTTGGTTTCTTTTTCAGGTTGTTTACTGTTGACATATATTAAATGCTACTGATATTTGTTGATTTTGTATCCTGCAACTTTGCTAAATTTGTTTATTCTAATAGTTTTTTTCTAGAGTCTCTAGGCTTCTCTAGATAAGAAGATCATATCATCTGCAAACAAGGATAATTTGACTTCTTTTCAATTTGGATGCCCTTTATTTCTTTCCCTTATATGATTGCTATAGCTGAGTGGTTCTCAACCTTCCTAATGCTGCGACCCTTTACTACAGTTCTTAATGTTGTGGTGACCCCCAACCATAAAATGGTCACAGCATTAGGAAGGTTGAGAACCACTGCTCTAGCTAGAACTTCCACAATTATATTAAATCGCAGTGGTGAAAGAGGGCATACGTGTGTTTCCAGACCTTGGAAGAAAGGCTTTCAGTTTTAGCCATTTGGTATGATACTTACTAGCTGTGAGTCTGTCACATATGGCTTTTACTGTGCTGAGGTATGTTCCTTCTACACCCAGTTTTTTGAGAGTTTTTCTCATGAAGGGATATTGAATTTTAGCAAATGCTTATTCAGCATCAATTGAAATGCTCATATGGTTTTAGTCCTTTGTTCTGTTGATATGTATTGCATTAATTTGCATACATTGACCCATCTTTGCATCCTTAGATGAATCCTGCTCAACCATAAAGAATAATTTTATGTGTTGTTGAATTCAGTTTGCTAGTATTTTATTGTGGATTTTTGCATCTTTGTTCATCAGAGATACTGGCTTGTAATTTTCTTTTTTTCTTGTGCCTTTGGTTTTGATAGCAGGGCGATACAGATCTCATAGAATGAGTTTGGGAGTATCCCCTCCTCAATTTTTTGGAATAGTTTAAGTAGGATAGGTATTAGTTCTTTGAATTCCTGGTAGAATTCAGCAGTGAAATCATTAGATCATGGACTTTCTTTGAGGAGAGACTTTATTATTGCTTCTCTTTCATTATTTTTTACTGGTTTATTCAGGTTTTAGATTTCTTCCTGGTTCAATTTTAATATGTTGTATATGTATGTTTCTAGTAATGTATTTCTTCTAGGTTTTCCAATTTATTGCTCGTGTAGTCTTTAATGATCCTTTGTATTCAGCAGTATCCTTTTGCATCTCTGACTTTGTGTATTTCACTCTTCTCTTTTTCTTAGTCTGGCTAAAAGTGTGTCAATTTTCTTTATCTTTTCAAAAACCAACTTTTCATTTTATTGAGCTTTTATATTTTTGTTTCAATTTAATTTGTTTTTTTTCCCTGATTCTTATTATTTCTTTTCTTCTAATTTTGAGTTTTGTTTCCTCTTGTTTTTCTAGTTCTTTGAGGTGTATCAGTAGGTTGTTTGAAGCTTTTCTACTTTTTTGGTGTATGCACTTATTGCTATAAACTTTGCTCTTATTAGTGCTGAGGATGCAGTAATGGATATGGCAAAAGTCTCTGCTCTCTTGGAGCTTACATGACAGTGGACAGCATGTATAACATGAGATGGCCATAAGCACTGTGAAAGAAGTTAAACCAAGGGAGATGACAGAGTGCAGAGGGGAGTAGATCAGGCATTCAGGAAAGGCTTTTCTGAGGCACATGTTTGAGCAGGGCACTGCATGAGGTGAGACCTCATTGATCTGCACCTAGTTGCACTGTGTTAGCATTTTACAATCACTTAGCAATCTCCCGCTAGACTGCCTTGAACATGAGGACTGTCTGAATTTGTTGCACAGTAGGTGCTCAGTATGTGCCTGTCTTAGTTTGTTCAGGCTGCTACAACAATACCATATGATATAAACAGCAGAAATGTATTTCTTACAGTTAGGGAGGCTGTGAAATCCAAGATCAAGAGACTGGCAGATTTGGCATGTGGGGAGGGCCCACTTCCTACTTCATAGACCTCTTCCTGATATGTCCTCTTCACGTGATGGAAGGGGTTAGGGAGCTCTCTGGTGTCTCTTTCATAAGGGTACCGAGTCATTAGGGAGGGCTCTGACCTCATTAAATCATGATTTAATCACCCCAAGGCCCCCTCTCCTGATAGTACCTTGGAGGTTATAGTTTCAACATAGGAATTTTGAGGCCACACAAATATTCAGACCGTAGCAGTGGGATTGAAGTAAAAAGGGGAGGAGAACCTGGAGGGCAGGAATGGGGTCATCTGGCAGACATAGAAATGCTGACATCAAATCTGTGCAGGAACTCCAGCCCTTTGCCTCCTCTTCCCTTCTTGGCTTATTCTCCTGCAGTCAGTTCCTTAAACATTCTCTTCTTTGGGCTATTTCACTTGCAAACTTTAAAGGATAAAAGATCGTGGCTTCTGTTTTGTGCAGCAGGGTGTTCCTGCCACTCCAGCAAAGAGAAATTACTGGAATGTTAATGGAATGGCCTGTACTTTCAGACTACAATACATGCCATCTCTGATGCAGGGAGGAAAGATAGTCAGCTTTTAACACAGCTTGGATGCTATATATACTGTCAAAACTACTAGAATCATCTCCTTAAGAGAGGTGCCCTGGCAATAGGAATTGCTTTGGGACCTCTGAATCAATATCACCAAGTTAAGAGGTCTAAGGAAAAGCAAATGTTTCTTGATTTTAAAATGCTCAGAAAAAAAGATAGTTTCTCTCCCTGAGTGAACCATACTGGGTATGAACCAGGTCTGCAGAACATAGGAATTCAAGTAAAGTGTATTGAATTCTGAAAATCCAGCTAAATTATACAGCAATAAAATATATAGAGATGGATCGCAGCTACCACAACCACCTGGGTGGATGTCAAGAATGTAGAATTGAGTGAAAAAAACAAGTTGTAGAAGAATGTCAACAGTATGATTCCATTTATGTTGAGTTCCCAGATGTGCAAACCTAAACAATACATTTTTAAGAATACAAATGTGGCAAAATGATTTTTTAAAAAGTGAGAAAATGGAGACTATAAAATTCAGGCTGATGATAGCCTCTGACTCGGGAGGAAATGGGGTGGGAGGGGACACACAGGAGATCCTGCGTAATGATAATAGCTGAATTTTCCAAAGATGGCCACAACAATATCTCCCAGCCAAATGATCTTTTTTTTTTCCTTTTCCTTTCTTTCCTTCTTTTTTTATTTTTTTGAGACAGAGTCTCATTCTGTTGCCCATAATGTCTTTCTTTTGAATTAGGCAGTGAGTGTGTGGGCATTTCTTTTATCATTCCTCATACCTTCGATGTTTTATACATATACTTTTGCATACTCAATATTAAAGACAATAAAAAAGAAACACTTAATTTTTTTTAGAAACACTTAATTTTTAAAATGGCGTCACAACAATACAAACCCCAACAAAACTGACATTTTTGACATTCCCTCTGTGCAAATCAAGTGTGTATTGTAAAAGCCCATTGGCAATGATGTGGCTTTGAAAGGGGGCTTAGTTAGCCCCTTTGAACTCCAATTCAGAAACCCAGACAGGTCATGTGGTTAATGATCCCTTTTCCTGTGACCTCCTAAGCTCTGACAGCACATTGTTCTCTTCCCTGATCTCAGATAAATTAAGCCACTGTTGGGTGGCTGTGCATATTAATACCATTGCTCTTTTAAACGTTCAAGTTTATTTTCATTGTTTTCCCCACTGGGTACTTGCTTGGGTTTTAGAAAACTAGATTCTGCAATGCTTTGAAAGACATAGATAAAGCATAGCTTTCTTCCTGTAACCTAGAGAGAAGAAATCAAGTGTGGCCAAGTGGATTGGCCTAGCCTATGTCTGTTTCTAAGTGTTGATGCTGCTCGTATTCCCATTGTGAATATTCTCTAATGGCTTTATATTCTTAGAAATGCATTCTAAATTAGTTTGGTCATTATGATAGATAAAGTTTCAGTTCTCTGTTGCTGCTATAAGAAACCCACCCCCAAAATTTAGTATCTTAAAACAATAATTCCCACAGTTTTGTAACTTGGACTTACCAAGAGAGATTCTCTCTTGGGGTCTTTTGTGCAGTTTCCCTATAGGTTGGCTTGTATTCACCAACTGGTTCTCACCCAGGGTCTTCCCTGCCATTGTGGGCTGGGGCTGCGATTATCTAGCGACTGAGCTCAAAGTCCAGGATAGGCCATTCACTTGGCTGGCAGTTGATGCTGGCTTGTTGGTTGGAGGCTCCGCTAGGGATGTCAACCAGAGTGCCTGAATGTAACCTCACGATATCATTCAGGGCATGGTGGCTGGGTGCCAACAGGGAATGCCCCTAAGAGCATCTCCTAGGGTAAGAAATAGAAGCGAATTGGCACAGCATCACTTCTCTGCTGTATTGTTTTGTTTTGTTTTTTGGAAATGAGGTCTTATGATACTGCCCAGGCTGGTCTCAAGCTCCTGAGGTCCAATGATCCTCCCACCTCAGCGTTTCAAGTGGCTGGGAGAAGCCTCCATGCCTGACTTTCTCTGCTATATTTTATAGGTCAAAGCAGTCTGACCAACCTAGATTCGATAGGATAGAAAAATAAACTTAAATCATGTGGGCCAGGCACAGTAGTCTTAGCACAATGGGAGGCTTGCTGGAGGCCAGAAGTTTGAAACGAGCCTGAGCAAAAACAAGGCTCTGTCTCTACTAAAAATAGAAAAAATCAGTTGTGCACTGTGGCGAATGCTTGTAGTCCCGGCTACTTGAGAGGTTGAGGCAGGAGGATTGCTTGAGTCCATGAGTTGGAGGTTGCAGTAAGCTCTCATGATGCCAGTGTCACTCTATCCTGGGCAACAGAATGAGACTCTGTCTCAAAAAAATAAAAAAAGGAAAGAAAGAAAAAGGAAAAAAAGATCATTTGGCTGGGAGATATTGTTGTGGCCATCTTTGGAAAAGTCAGCTATCCAGAGATAGCTCATAGCTGAGATCAGTTATGTATTAGGGACCTGGTTTAATTTCACTTTATTGTGTACTAGGAAACAAAACAGATATTCCATGTGTCGGAAATAAATAGGATGAAGTTGTCTGGATGGTTCAAAATGAGTACCTCCCAGTTTGCTCTGAATCATAGGCCTATGGAAAGCTCCTAGACATGTGCAGCCTATTCCTTTGGTGGCTAAGGACATTTAACGGCTCCTAACTGGGCACCATTCCCCTAGGCTTCTCTGGTAGGTGATGGAATGGTTATCTCTTCCCACAGCTAAGCATCTATAGTTCATTATGCCTCCCTGTGAGGGCTGTTTAACTATCATTTTTGCCATTGTCGTTCTTCCATAGAGAATGACATTCGTATCTGAAATTTTGACATTCTTATCTGAAATTTTTCTTGAAGCTGATCATTGACAATGTTAAATGATACCCCATCCCTGGCAGCTGTACTTAATATACTCACGCAGTCCACAGTCCTGTATTTTTTTCAGTCTTAACAGAGGATACTTGGAGTTTAGACCAATTGTTTGAGACTTTTAATTTTGAAATCATTTCAACCTTACAAAAGAATTAAAAGATTACAACAAAGATCACTTATCTACCTTTCATCCTGTGTTTCTGTTTAGCCACGTTTGCTCATCCCTGCCCCCGACCCCCCATTACTCTCACAGTCCCTTACATCTGCCCTCCATAAAGATACACATGCGTGCACACACACACACACAGGTTTCTCTCAGGACCGTTTGAGAGAAAGTTGCAGATAGATTTTCCGATTTTCTGAAAATCTTACTCTGACATGATATTGTTATTTAATTTGTAATGGATATGATACTTTTGGCAGTTGTCCCAATAGCATTTGTTTTCCTGGTCCAAGGTCCAACCCAGGGTTCCACACTGCATTTAGTTATCTCAATCTCCTTAGTCCCCTTTAACCTGAAACAGTTTCTCAGCCTTTCTTTTCCATAACCCTGATTTTTTTTCTTTTTATTTATTTTTACTTACCACTATACTAACAAGGAATGTTTTTTTTTTTGTAGTGGAGACAGGATCTTACTATGTTGTTGCCTAGGCTGGTCTCGAACTCCTTCTTGAACTCCTGGGCTCAAGGGATCTTCTCGCTTTGGCCCCCCAAAGTGCTGGGATTACAGGCATGAGCCACTGTGCCCCGCCAACCCTGCCATTTTTAGAGTATACACCAATTATTTTGAGACTGTCCATCGTTGGGCTGGCCAGATGTTTTTGGCTGAGTAGCTTCAGGTTGTGTATTTTGGGTAGGAATCCCATGGCAGGAGTGTTGGGTTCTTTTCAGTGCCTCATATTAGGAAGGTATGATGTCAATTTGTTTCATTACAGGTGATGCCAACTTTGGTCACTAGGTGAAGGTAGTGTCCACAGGTTTCTCTGGTATAAAACTGTTCTTTTTCTCTGTGAAGTAATAAACTTTTCAGAACATCGGTCAAGCTATGCTGACAAGGCCGCAGAGCCCTCCCATCCAGTGAGTGGGCTGTGTTCCCTGTGCCTGGAGTCAAATGGTTTGGGAGAAAATAGAATTAGATTCCAGCATGCGGAGAAAAAACTTCCTTTGGGCTTCTGCTTTGCAGTCAGCTCACATTCAGAAGCATAACAACCCTCTCCTGAGAGTTATTCTTGCCACTCTGTTTATAGAGGTGTTCATATTTGCTGCCAGTCATGGAACTGCAAAGGTTGTATCTTTGCCTTACACTCCAAAAGGCCTACCTTTATCATTCCAAAGAAACCTTATGGATCCCCCTTGTTATATTTTTATTGAACCTTAAAAAATAAGTAGAAGAGTTAAAAAAGTGAGACAAAGAACAAGTGAGTTAGGTGCCAGCCTTGGCTCTCATCTATTTGCATCTCTCTGGGAAAGGCTATTTAAGCCCTTAGGACTTTGGTTTTCTTATCTAAAATAAGGATAATAGCAATTTCCTACGTTTTTTACTGTGGCGATTAAATGGACCCTACTAAATAGATGAGAAGGTACTTCAAGATAAAGCTGTCTACAAACAAGTGAGTTCCCCTGATTAATTCATGTTTAATTTCTTTCATGAGCCAAAATACCTATTTCCAGGAAATTGAAAAACAGATAGCTTTGCCAGACTTCATTTGGCTTGCAGAAGTGTGAGCAGGGCTGCCCAGAGAGCCAACCTGTCAGACCAATGTTGCTTTGTTCCAGATGCCCACACTTAGCAGCTCTTCCAAGGAGGCTGTCAGGGCACAAAGTCCATGTAAGCAACTAGTAAAACAGGGTAAGCAAGAGATTTGATAGATCTGTAGATAAAATTGGGAACTTCTAAGGTTTTATTCTGTGATTTGGTCACTCACTGTTAGAAAATAGTCTGTGGCTTGCCTACACTTCTCTCATTTGAAGGTCATGTTTGTGCATACTGTGTGTGTATATGTGTGTTTCTAACATTGTGTTTATTGGGCAGGGGCTAGGGTATGGGAGTATAAACAGACTTCTTAATGACCTTTTCCCCAAATAAATAATCTACCTTTACCTTCTCAGGTAGAAGTTATTTTTACATGTGTGCTCATGGGTCATTGGTCCAGTTTTATTTAGAATAGAACCTTACAATCTGGGGGGTGTGAACTGAGCTCTCTGCTAAAGCAGGCTGAAGCAGGGCTATTCGTGGCTATGCCAGCCTGAGGCTATCAGGACCTCCCCAACCTGGGCCAGTACAACTTGTTTTCCCTAGGATTGTAATTTTCCCCGCATTTCCAGTTACTTAAATGGATCTGACAGAACTGTCAGGCTTCAGCCACACTAACTGAGAGTGTGACACTGTCCATTTCCTTCTGGTGGCAAGCCATTTCAACCAGACGCACAGGCACGATGAAATTCACATGCTGGCTTTATAGTTGCCAAGGCTGCAGCCAGCTCAGGCCTCTTACCTACAGTCCTGACAGTCTAGTCCTGGGGACCCTCATGGCGGGAGTCATGTCTGCAGAAGAGCTCCTCAGGCATCTGCCCATTCATGGGCAGAAGTACCAGCAGGCTGCAGGGACCCCTGGGGCACAGCCCACCTCTCATAGGCAGGTCCCAGGGAAAGAACTAGAATGGGCAGGGCTGTGTGTGCCCAGCACCTTTGCTTGGTCTCACCAATCAGAAAAATCAGGCCTCACTCTGTGGGGAGGAGAGTGAATGCAAGGAAGAAGAGCAGGCGGCTTTTATTGGCCCTTCCATTGCCAGAAACTCCTCTTCAATGAATCAAGGAAGAAACGCTTATGGGAGGAGAAAATGTTTTCCTCTGCATCATCTACTACAACATAACATTTCTTCTATCCTGTGGCCTCTCTCTCCAAATCCCAAATTCATCCCCTGCCCCTCTACTGGGCATGGCATTCACATGGTATTCCAGGGAGTAAGTCACGTGCTTGGATCTTGGCATTAGACCAAGTCTCTGGAGACACCCTTGTGGTAGTTAAACAGCAAAACGAGTGATGAGTTTACAGCTGTGGACACTGTTTACCTCAGCAGGTCACTGTTAGCTTGAGAGGGCAGTGTTGGGTGGGCACAGCATAGGGGATCTGCCTGCTTAACAGTGTTGTTACAGCGCTAGGTGACAAGAAGGGAAGGTGTAGCTGAGCGAAAGATCTCCTGCTATGTGTTTGTGCAGATTATTTGAACTTAAAGGCAAGTTTTTGCAGCTCATTGGAAAGCCATGCTCACCAGTTGTCTGCATGAGCAAGCAGGGTGTGATAGTTTCCCCAGTACAGTTCATCCTTCTGCTTTTGGTTCATTCTTGTCTGTGAGGATGATTCAGATTTTTAGTTTATTGTCAATTTAATCCACACCAAAACCTAACAGCTGTTCAGTGCTTACTGTATGCTAGCTCTAGAAAGAACATCTTACAGTCTTGGTGATCCCAAACTCAGACTTAGCTGCCATTGCCACACAGGAAGTAGAGCAGAGCTGTAAGGAGAAAGCCAGATAGCTATGGGCTCAAACCCCAGACCTGTCAGTTAGTTAAGTGTGGGAAGTCATTTAACCCCCCAACAAGCCTGGTTTCCTCATCTGTAAAGTGACCATAATAATAGCACCTGTGTCATACCATGTACACACATGTGTATGTGGACACTTGGCAGCACAGCAGCCATGGATAGACAGCATTCAGTAAACATGGACACAACTGCGAATCTGAGTTTTCCTCTGAGTTCCAAATGGCCAAGGTATACATTGACCTGCTGTATCAACTTGGCTACTTTGTCATCCCCATTGCCCACACTAGGATTCTCTGTGTTGAAATGGGCCTCTGTGGAGCTGCACTGCTAGAGCTGAGAGATTTCTTCAGTTTATTTGGAGCTAGAGCAACAAGAGAGGTAGCCACTGTAGTTTCTTGACCTTGTCTGGCAGCCACAGGGTCATAGTCTTTTCTGTCATAGTTTGCATCAAAAAACTTCTTGAGGGCGGCGCCTGTAGCTCAAAGGAGTAGGGTGTCAGCCCCATATACCGGAGTTTGTGGGTTCAAACCCAGCCCTGGCCCAAAAAAATAAAAACTGCAGAAAACTTCTTGAATCCCTGAATGAATTCAAAATTGTACTGAAACTTTCCTTTTACTAATTATCCACAGGAATTATTTTGTCAACACCTATTCTCTTAAAACCCACTGGTAGTATTTTGAAGTTCTGGATGTATTTGTGTTCTAGCTTAGCTTGGAATTTTACTTTCTTCAAAGCAATCAAGCCAGGGAACAGCATGTCCATAAACTGACGATAGGCAGCCCCTGAGCACAACTGTTTGGTCTTTGTCAGATTCAACTACAGAGACTCATTGATCCAGTCCAGCATGTCATGTTGACTTAAATCATCACTGGTGACTGACATTGAGTATGCGTTCACTGCCACCTTCAGCTCAAGGCAGAACCATGTCCACTGCCCGCGCCAGGCCCAGGTTCCATCTTCATCTCTTTCAAACTGAAATTCAGATCATGTTAAAGACATATTCACTGTATCAAGTGATCACCTGTTTGCCACCACTGTGTGACCCTCCACCTAGCATTGACTGAGAGAGAGTACACTCCTGGGCATGAGGAACCAGGCTTTTAACATGAGAACCATCACTGGAAAACTGGCCTATGTCTTGTCCAGTCCACATGCCACTTGAGGGTTATTCTCTAGTTCATGACCAAGTTTAATATTGATCTGATCTGATCCTTATCACCAGAATCTGATTAGGTGATCCTTTAAGCCTCTGGTGAGAAAATGGCTTTAAATACTATGTTGAAGTTGCTGAATTCATTGCTATTTTTAATAGATCAAAAACAGTCAGATATTAGCAATTTCATGTGGTTCAACTTGCTACAGGATTGAAAGTGATAATCTGTAATATACACATACAGATTATTTTATTTCCTTCCGAGAGGAACTGTATACAGACGCCCGCATCCCTGTGTAAACCTCTGAAGAAACTTGGCATCTCAACCTAAACTATTACCTATGTCCTCAACCACCAGCAGTGACCAAGAGCCAAGCCTAGACCACTGCACCCGCAGGGGACCCTTTCCCAGCAGACGTAGTTCATGCTCCCATGTTTTAACAAAATAGCACTTCCTTCAATGGCGTGTCCTCACCTTTTGCAACTGCCCAGTAGGGAGGAATGATATTGTTCTAAACCTAAAAGCCTCCAAAGAAACACCCCCAGTCCCCATCTCTTGGTTGGCTTTGTTCTTCATCATTTGAAAAGGAACTGGGAACCTTGAAGACATTATGCTAAGTTAAATAAGCCCTACATAAAAGGACAAATGCTGTCTGATTCCACTTACATGAAGCACCTCAAATAGGCAGACAGGTGCCTCTAGAGACAGAAAGTAGAAGGATGGATGCCAGGGGCCCAGGAGTGGGGTGGAGAGTTTATGTTCAGGATGATGGTGATGGCTATGTACCAGTATGAATGTACTTAATGCCACTGAACTGTGTACACTTAAAAATGGTTAAAATGGGCCAGGCGTGGTGGCTCACACCTGGAATCCTAGCACTCTGGGAGGCTGATGCGGGAAGATTGCTTGAGCTCAGGAAGTTCAAGACCAGCCTGATCAAGAGTGAGACCACTGTCTTTATTAAAAATATAGAAGAAAAGGTAGCCTGACATAGTGGCATGCGCCTATAGCCCCAGCTACTCTGGAGGCTAAAACAAGAGAATCGCTTGAGCCCAGGAGTTTGAGGCTGCTGTGAGCTGTGATGATGCCATGGCACTCTACCCAGGGCAACAGAATGAGACTCTTGTCTCAAAAAAAAAAAAAATGGTTAAAATGGTCAGTTTTATGTTATGTGCATTTTATCACAATTTTTATAAAAAGGAACCAGCTTAGGGCTGCACCTGTGGCTCAAAGGAGTGGGGCGCCAGCCCCATATACCAGAGGTGGCAGGTTCAAACCCGGCCCCTGCCAAAAAAACAAACAACCAAAAAAAAAAACTACAAAAAAAGGAACCAGCTTGTCCATTACCATATGCTGAAGCCAGATCCAACTCTTATATTCACCTAAAAGTGTGTGTGGGAAAATGCCTAATGCTCCATCAACACTGTCATCAAACCTAAATGAAGTTAGGGCATAATGTCAGCAACTGGACTTCTTCAAATATTTCCCTTCCACCAGGGCTATTTTATAGATAACATATGTTAGGATGAGAGTACTTTAGTGACTTTCGAGTATGTGCTAAGCCCGCTCTTTGTTCCTCTGGAAGGATGAATTGTTCAACACTTTGGAACCATTTGTTCTAGAAATAGAGTTCTAGGATCAGGCCCAGTAATCATCTTATGGAATGTTTTTGGTTTTCCAGGACAACTTCGAAAGCATATCCACTGTCTCCAAAGATGACGAAACCACCATACCCAGGATCTCCTGTAAAGTACCGTGGTCCTGCCTTTCCCAGCCAAGAAACACCCAAGAAGAAAGCAGAGAAAGAGAAGAGCAACAAGGAAAGGGAAGGTGCCTTGGCACAGCAAGCCACTGGGCCGCTCGGGGAGGAGGCCTCAGAGAAGCATGTGGCGGACAAGCATGCCAGTGAGAAGCACCGCGCTGCAGGAGGGAAGGTCGAGAGTGGTGCAGGTAGATCCCATCCCATGCCATTCTCTCTGGTTCAGGGGAGGGAGAGTTTTTCCCTGAGGACAACTTCATCTCCTAGCACAGCTTTCTCAGGCTCTTATGTTGCTTCTGAGTCCTTCCCCAGGCTCCTGAGGGTCCCCTGAACAAGACCAAGGGGTAACTGCACTTAAAGGTGTGGAAGCTCAGGGGGGTGCTGAGTAAGGCAGGCTGCATGCCGCTAGCATCAGCATTTCCCACAGGAGAGGGTCTGCCTTTAGTCCTTCAGGCTTCCATGATGGGGTGAGTTTGCCAGATGGTGCCTGCTGTGGGACTTGCTAGTGACTCCTCACCTTCCCACTGCCCTCCACTGTGAAATGCGTTCAGGGTGCTCTTGCTCGGTGGCTGATTGTGCTAGCATTGGCAGCGTCCCTGTCACCACTCCGGGTTGGATTTTTCATTTCCATGGGGCACCTGCTGTGTGGGTGGAATCATTAATGTTTGTTTCCCTTGATCTTTTCCTCTTGAGGCCTCGCCTCTGGTGCAGCTTTGGGGAAGCCCACCGCAGGCACAACTGATGCAGGAGAGGCTGCGAAGATCCTGGCTGAAAAGAGGAGACAGGCCCGGCTGCAGAAGGAGCAGGAGGAGCAAGAACGAGTCAGGTATGCCGGGATCACGGTTCCCACATGATCTCACCGAAAGACTGTGCTGCAAAGAGTAGCTCGCCTTTCTTTTTATGGTTTTGGTATTAATAAAAGCTGAACAGAAGTGTGGAATGCCTAAATTGCTTAGAAGGTGTTTCGGAGACTGCGTCTTCTGTTGTGTATAATTAACAACTAGAGAACATGGCTCTTTTTGGAGGACCTGGAAACTTACAGCTTCTGTATCTAAGTACAAGCAGTTTCCCATTCTCTTTTTGGACTTAGAGACCAGACCATGGTGTGGAGGTGTTGAGCTTTGTTTACAGAATGAGAGTCTCCCTGGGAGGACAGAAGGTTCTGATGTAGAGGCCTTGCTTCTGATTCCCAAATTATGTCTCCCTCAAATTATTCTAACTTGAGTCCCAGAATTAGAGAGAGAGGTGGGTTGAGCAGAGTCCCGTAGACATGGGGTGGGTGCAACCTCATACTCCATGAACAATGAGGGATGGAAGTTCCCCCCTGGAGCAGGACAAAAGTTGTCATTGCAGTGGTCCCTAAACTTTAGAGGGTTTCAGAATTATCACTAAAACAAAATTAAAAGACATGAGCCCAAGCCTTGTCCTGTTTCAGTAGCTCACCAACATTGGACAACCCGGGTGTTAGTGCCAGGGCACTTTGTCACAATACAGACAGTCCTGCCTTTTCTCATCTTTGTATTTAGAGAGGAGTGCAAGTTAAAGAACTAGGTAGATTTTATTGTTAAATTGATTAAGGAAGCTATTAGGATAATCACAGAGTACACTCCAGTACTGTTTAGAGAATTAACATGACAGGAAACGAAGCAATGCTATAGCACTTTTAAGTCCAGCACTGAATTTAGAATAATAAATAATACAGCATTCTTGATCCTTCAGTGATCTTGGTAAAGATCTTTGTGGTCTCTGATCTGTTCTTTAAAAGGGGATGTGAGAGTGGGTGGTGGTGCCAGGGGGTGGGGGCATTGAGGTCTTGCTCACACCTCCTCTGGACTTCTCTGATCATTTTCCAACTTCTAGCCTTTTGGTTAATATCAACAGGCTTTTTTGTTGAGTAGTGTGTTTGGGCTTGTTCAGGTGGACCATTGAGTGTGTGAAGGGAGGTCGCAGGAGCTGCAAATGAATAGTAGGACCTCAAATGACAGTCCTTGATCATTACGGACCCTGGAGATCCAGTGCGGGCTCTGAGCTGGTAACATGATTATAGGTGTGTACTGGGGAAGACGAAGTCCTTTACCTTCCAGCAACCACTCTCTCTTTCTCTCCTATTTCCTTCATAGCTCAGCTCCTGAGAGAATTGATTGAACTTCCTGTCTTTATTTCCATAGTTCATACTCAGTCTTCAAACCTCACATCCGGCATTCCGCTTCATTGCTGGAATCCTGATTGATTTCTTGGTTGTCTTTTTTCTTTTTTTGAGACAGAGTATTACTCTCTCACCCTGGGTAGAGTGCTGTGGGGTCATAGCTCACAGCAGCCTCAAACTCTTGGGCTTCAGTGATCCTCTTGCCTCAGCCTCCTGAGTAGCTGGGACTATAGGCATGCACCACCATGCCCACCTAATTTTTTCTGTTTTTAATAGATACGGGGTCTTACTCTTGCTCAGGCTGGTCTCAAACTCCTGAGCTCAAGCAAACCATCCACTTTGGCCTCCCAGAGTGCTGGGATCACAGACATGAGCCACCATGCCCAGTCTCTTGGTTGTCCTTGACCTCATTGAATTTGCCCTTGCTTCTCTGGTGGACTCTCTGTCACAGCCTCTTCATCCCCTTGAATGTTGCCCAGGCTCTCAGCCTTCAGTCCCTGAGGAGCTTCTCACCTGACAAGCCCTCCCCGAACAGCATTGCTCCCTCCTGCTCTGCCAGGTCCCCCACCCCCATCTACCTTGGCTCCCGTGTCCTCTGGCTTTAAAAGATTAAGCCTTTGCTGTGTTAAGTCAACTCTGCCCTCATCTCCTTCCTATTTCATTTTCCCTCTGCCTTGTTTTATTATCAGTTCATGAAGCTATTTGCAGCAGGCTTTGGAAACCTTCCATGCTTTCTGGAACAAGGGAGGCACTAAATAACATAAGTGTACTGGTGAATCCTGAAACTGTGCATTTCTCCTGGGCTCTGTCTAGGGCTGTGCTGTCTAGTACCATAGCCTGTAGGCGCATGTGGCTACCAAAATGGACATTCAGTAAAATTCAGTTCTTAGCCATACCAACCACATTTCATGGCTAGTAGCTACCATATTGGATGGCACAAACCTATAGAACATTTTCCTCATCACAGCAAGTTCTTTTGGACAGCTCATCTAGAACCTAGAGACCATACTTCCAACTGCCTTATGTGTGTCCATATGCATCTCAAATTCAGCATTTCCAAACAAGAACTTCAAAAAAAATGAATTTATTTTTGGAGATAGTCTCAATTTGTCACCCAGGCTACATTGCAGTGGCATGGTCATAGCTCACTTACACCCTCAAACCCCTGGGCTCAAATGATCCTCCCACCTCAGCCTCTTGAGTAGCTGGAACTACAGATATGTGCTACCATGCCAACTAATTTTTTAACTTTGTAGAGTCAGGGTCTCACTATGTTGCCCAGGTTAATTTCCAACTCCAGGCCTCATGCTATCCTCCTGGCTTGTCTTCCCAAAGTGCTAGGATTACATGTGTGAGCCACCATACCCAATTCCAAAGCAGAACCTTGTATCTTTCTCCCAACTTACTTTTCCTTTCATGAGCTCTGCACTCACATCTCCCCAGGCACCTAAGTCAAAAGATTCACTGCCACCTTCAGCTCTTCCCTTTCCTTCCTCCTCCATATTCCAGCACTTGCCAGGTCCGTTAGCATCTCTGTTTTCTCCCTTCCCTTCCACCCCTCCTCTCCTGCCGCCATTGCCCTGACCTGAACTGTGTCTGTGGCATCCCAACTGAGCTCCTTGCTCTAGGTCTCCTGGAATTTGTCTCCTATCCATACTGAGTCCATAGTGACCTTTCTCAAATAAGTGTGATTGTTCTGATCCTGTCCTTTAATAAACCAGTGACTCCCCTGCCCACAGGATCTGCCCAAACCCAGTAGGCTTTCAAGGCCCATGAACTGACCACTACCTGCCTCTTCCCCTTGCTTCCCTGTGAGCATCAGCATGCAAATGATGTCCTTCCATCACACCTCAAAGCTTTGTTTCTGGTTGCCCCCATGTGGACTTGTGTTCCTTCTTGCCAGATACCTCTTCCTTTCTCAAGTTGCAGGTCAAACCTCTCTCCCTCTCTGTAATCTTCCTGGACTCGTGTCTGGCTGAGAACAAACTAGTCCCCACTCTGTCCCCACTCTGAGCCTGGGATTCAGCTAAACTGAGCCTAGCTATTTAGCTGACTAACATAGATGCATTTGTTTACAAGCCTATTTTCACCTTGTTAGCACCTTAAAAAGGATTGCTGGGTTCAATAAATGTATGAGGAGGGAAAAGAAGGAGGAGGAAGCCCAACTAAGAAACCATCGCATTAGTAGGCTAAGCGAACATGAGGGCTAAAGTGGTATGGTGAACTCAGACCTGGGAAAGTGAGTCTGCAGACGTGCACAACTCAAAAGAAATGGGTGAATTTGAAGCTGAAGCTAAGGATTAATTCTAAATCCTTGTGAGAATAGTATACCTAACAACAGATAAAGGAAGGACATGAAGAATTGCTTTAAAAGGATAAAAATTACCCATTTGATTTTAGACAAACTTGAGTTTATAGTACCTGAAAAATGTCCAGGTGATTGGGGATGGAATTGGAGCCTGGAGCCTAAGTAAAAATAAGAGCAGTGCATTTGACCCCAAGTCAGCTTTCTTCTCTCTTGCATAGCACTGCCCGGGAGGTGAGAAAGGAAGGCAGCAGACAGCCAGGGGCTGGAACATGATGGACACCTCTTGGAATAAGACCACTCTCACATCTGTTTTGTGCTTAGCCCACAGAAATTTGGTTGCCACATGACAGAATATAGAGAAAAATAAAGGCACTTCAGCCAAACCATGGAAAGCCCAATTATTGTCACTCACTGGCGAGGGAAACACCAAGTCAGGGGTGGGGTGACTACCCAGAATAGAAGGGCTCACCAGGAATCCAGGCAAGTAGGCTCTAAGAAGAAGGCCAAAAGCTGGTCTATCCCATCCAGAACAAGGCCCAGTCCCTGGGATGTGGAGGGCCCAAGATGTCAAATGGACTCTTGGAGTTGGGACAAGAATGTCTACTCCAGGGAAGGCACTGGCAGAAACTAGCAAGCAATAACTCCTACTGGTATTTGAAAATAGATTATATTAAGTCATATTAAAAAGCTAAAAGAACTACTAGGGACCGACATAAAAGAATATTCCAGTAAGCAGCCCCACAAGCAAGGTCATATAACCAGGCTAAAGCTCATGTCCAAGTTAGAGTTAGCCCCAGCCCTGGAACCACAAGCAGAGATCCTCAGAGCTGCTGAGACCTGGCTTCTCACTGGCTAAGCCTCCAGGTAACAAAATGTCTTGGTGAGAGCCAGGACAGGCAGGGGTTCATTTGACATAAAGCAGCAGGGTACATTGCAGCCCAGGAGGGAAGGAAGAGCCAGAGGGGTGGGAGAAAGCCAGGGCCACGAAGCCAGGGCCATATAGCCTGAGCTGTAGAGAGGGCCTCAAGGGAGGGATCTTTAATGCTGTTGATACCTGTAAGACATGTCAAGGCTGAGGAAAGGCTGTTGGTTGTGGGATTTAGAAGATGAACAGAGATTTTAGAGGGAAATTGTTGAGAAACTTCAACGGGGTGGGCAGGTCCTGATGAAAGCTGGCCATTAAGTTGTCACCTGTGGGAGGCAGGCAAAAGAAGACTGAAGAGGGTTGCTTGGGATGCCTAAGACAAGAGCATTTTTTAGGCCTTGGAAAGGTGCCTGTAGAAGGGTGCGACTGGCAGGGGAAGGAAGAGGAGCTAGTAGGGAGCATGGAGATACAGCAGGTGTGGGATTCCTAGCACCACTGGTGGTGCTTACAATCCCTTACATTTAAGCAAAGGAAGAAAAGAGGACGTGTCTGAGCAGTAATGCCATAGAGGAGAAATGTTTAAGAAGCTCATCTCAAGTGGCCAGAGTCTATTCTGTGAAGTGGTTGGTGATACAGTGCTGTCAACTAAGGATGACAAACATTGAGGAAACGTGCCAATTTGGACGTGGTCCATAACAGATCCAGGGGGTGAGAGTTAAAAGGCTAGAATGTAGCACTGGGGCCCAGGGACATATGATGGGTCTGGCTTGCTTTTACCCTTCTCTGACCAGTGCTTGGTGGCCCATAAGGGACATGAGTGTTCCTGGGGGCTATCAAGGCTGGAGTTGGGCAAGAGAGTGACCTCTGTGACATCTCAGAAATGCTCGGGAAGGGATTAGAGGCCTGGGAGGAACTGAGGGAAGAAGGAATAGATCCAAGTCGAGTGCACAGTGTTAACCAGGTCCGGGCAAGAGAGAAGAAGACAGAATGATGGGGTGAAAGTAGCTTAAAGGAGGTAAATATTGCAGGTTAGGTTTTTTTTTTGTAGACACAGAGTCTCACTTTATCTCCCTTGGTAGAGTAGTACCGTGGCCTCACACAGCTCACAGCAACCTCCAGCTTTGGGGCTTAGTCGATTCTCTTGCCTCAGCCTCCTGAGTAGCTGGGACTACAGGTGCCCGCCACAATGCCCGGCTATTTTTTTGTTGCAGTTTGGCCGGGGCCAGTTTTGAACCCACCACCCTCAGTATACGGGGCCGGCGCCTTACCAACTGAGCCACAAGCGCTGGCCTAAGTTTTTTTTTTTTTTTAATGAAAACTTTTAAGAATGTAAGAATAGACAAGAGAACAGTGAAATCCACATACTTGTCCACCAGATTGAACAATTCAAGCCTGAGCATGTGTCAGTGATGTGAGTGGGGTGTGACAGGGCAGGACAGAAAAGGAGGTGAGACTGGGCCAATATATGAAGATCTTCACCAATAGCCAGGGACAGGAACAAGGGATGCATCCATTAAATGTCAAATGATGACAGTGATGCACAATTTTCTTGTATTTTCTACATAGTCAATTAAAATGGGTGGTAGGCTTCGGTGAAAATAGAAACAAGAGTGGGGAGGTTGATAGAACTGCATGTAGGCCCGGTGAACTCTGGAAGGAACTCAGTAACGACAGCAAGGGCAATGGCCTACAGCAGAGGGTGAGTGGGGAAAATGATGAAACGCAATGTTCTGTCTGCTTCCTTAAGCAGAGAAAGAACGCTCATCTTTGGAGAGGGTTGCAAAGGACCCAGTTTCATATAGAGAAGCCAGCTTTTTATTTCTGCCAGTTTTTACCTACTATGGGGGAAGCAAAGTATAGTTAAAGGAGGGAACTTTGTAAGAGGACAAGATTTTTCAGGGAGGTACTGTGGAAAGGACAAGCTAATGACCTTGTGAGGAAGAATTTCTGTTTGCGGTGATAATGAGAATTTTGGAGATTTAAAGGCCACAAGGATATTCCTATATGTGTGTATCTGGGGACTTCTAAAGTCCTGATAATAAAAAATGGAAGAGAGAGTAGATTTTGAGATCCTAAAGGTGGAGGTAACAGATCCTTTATGAAGTAGTTTATGCATTAATTTATAAACAGTGTATTACTTGTGTATTAACTTATCTGGGACAATTACAACTGGCTCCTTAAAAGGGGTATTGAATGAAACAGTGCTTTGATGAACCTTTGGATAAATCTTATAAACATGTGTCCATTTTTTGATAATCTTGTGTTGAACATAGTCTTTCATTCAGGAATCTCAGAAAATGGGAGCGTCTTTCTGATTAGATCTCATGATGCCCTTCTCCAGAATATCTGTTAATAATTTCAGATGTTTCACAGTGCTTTTAGGCACTGTGCCCTCTGCTAATGTAGATTTTGTTAAAGTTTTGGGGTAATATCTTTAAATATCTCTTTACCTTTTAAAATCTTTCTCTGATGGCTTGGCACCTGTAGCTCAGCGGCTAGGGCGCCAGCCACATACACCAGAGCTGGTAGGTTCGAATCCAGCCCGGGCCTGCCAAACGACAGTGATGACTACAACAAAAAAATAGCTGGGTGTTGTGGCAGGCGCCTGTAGTCCCAGCTACTTGGGAGGCAGAGGCAGGAGAATCGCTTAAGCCCAAGGGTTTGAGGTTGCTGTGAGCTGTGACGCCACGGAACTCTACCCAGGATGACAGCTTGAGACTGTCTCAAAAAAAAAAAATATTTCTTTGGTGATACATAGACTGTTAGCCTCTACAATTCATGAAGCTGACCATTGGAGGGAAGGATGATCTTTTTATTTATGTATTTTTTTTTTTTTTTGCAGTTTTTGGCCAGGGCTGGGTTTGAACCCTCCACCTCTGGCATATGGGGCCAGTGCCCTACTCCTTTGAGCCACAGGCGCTGCCCAGGATGATATTTTTACAACAGTATATATAATAGCACCCCAGTAAGTCAGTGACATGTGCTTCTAAGAGAAGGTAATTTCTAAAAGATGTATAAAATTAAAACTAATAACCTCAAAAAAATAAAAAGATATACAGGTTTATAGATGTTCCCCAGAGGATAGTGGGGGGTGGGAAGGAGGATTCATTTTAAATTGTAAAACAAACTAAAAATTGAGAATTTTCTAGGACCAGGCAGTCTCATGTATTATTTCTTTTAATTCTCATAATAATGTCCTGGAGTAGTAGTATAGCTAGTCCCATTTTTAAAGTGGACATCAGAAATATTGAGTGACTTTTTAAGTGTTGCACAGTGAGTGGCCCAATCAATACAATTTAGGTCTTGCCTATGTGTCACATGGCCAGTGATTACCCAAGGAAAGTGATGTACATGTAAGCAGGAAGAACATTAGAAGTGTTAAAATGAGCCCTTAGACCTTAAAGAATTTTCCCTCACTGCTCAGAGTTCTTTATCATGAATCAGTCATCTGTCTGGGGAGGAAAGTGTCTAAATAACCCTTCATCTTTATATGGCAAAGAACAAAAGCTAAAATGTATTTCTAAAGATTGCCAAGATAAATGGAAAATAGATGCCATTTGCTACATAAAAAGTCACATACCAGTTAGAACCTGAAGTGAACTTTTTGAGCTCATAATCACTGCTCGTAAATTGCTGACTGACATATTTGTGGCCATTGAGACACTTCCCATTTTTTTGAGCTTTAGTTAGTTTCAAATATTTATTTCTGTTAGGTTTTGTTTTTGTTTTTTTTTAAGAATTGTCACTAAATAAAAATGATGAGGATTGGCCAAATGACCATCATGTGGTTAATTGTAGATTGACTAAGGAACATCTGTATCTTCACTACAGTACACTTCACAAATCAGTACATCATTAGTCTTTGTCTTACAGACTTTAAAGTCAGGCCTGATTAATGTATTTTGGTAAATATTCAGACTGGAGTAGATTTCCAGGAAGGATGAGTTTTATTATGTGGATCCTAATTCAAATGCATGTATTTATTAGCGTGTGTAGCATTACTCTGTGCTGTCAGCACACAGTTCTTTTGCAGTTTGCCTTTCGAACGTGTCTTCTTCTAATAACAATTATGTTCTCAAAAGGCTGGAGAGAGAGGAATTAAAAAGAAAGGCAGAGGAAGAAAGGCTTCGCCTAGAAGAAGAAGCCCGTAAGCAGGAAGAAGAAAGGAAGCAGCAGGAAGAGGAAAAGAAGCGGCAGGAAGAGGAAGAGAAAAGAAAGGCAGGAGAGGAGGCCAAGCGAAAGGCTGAGGAGGAGCTACTATTGAAAGAAAAACAAGAAAAGGAAAAGCAAGAAAAAGCCATGATTGAAAAGCAGGTACTTGGGCAGCGCCTGTGGCTCAAAGGAGTAGGGTGGTGGCCCCATATGCCAGAGGTGGCAGGTTCAAACCCAGCCCTGGCCAAAACTGCAAAAAAAAAAAAAAAGAAAGAAAAGCAGGTACTGTATAAGTCCTCATGTAGACTTTCCTCATTTTTAAGGGCCTTAATTAATATTAGCTAACATTAGTTAAATTTTAATGACTCATAATATTTACTTGAAGTTTTTTCTTAAGTTATCAATATAAGTTATTTGGGATAGTCACAGTGAAGTTGGTAATGTTTTCTGTCTGTCAGTTTGGGTTTCCCCAAACGGAGACCCTGGGATAAGAATTTAGGTGCCAGTATTTTATTTTGGGGTGGGATTCCAGGAAGCTAGCAGGGAGAAAAGGTAAAATAGATGCACTGATGGGTGTTTTGCTGTCTACATTGGGAACTCACTCCCACTGGGACTTTCTGAGAGACTGGATCATGCCTTAGAATTATCTCTCTAAGGGATGAGGAAACAGGACTATTTATCTACCAACTCCTACCACTCATTGTGGAAGGTCTCTCCTGGAGGAATTAACTCCCTACATTTTCTGGCCATATGCACATTTCACGGCCACAGAAAGACCTTGGCCATGTATGGTAACCATCTACAGGTGATTTTCATGGTGAACAGAGGGTATAGGAATGAGTCCCAAACCTATCTCCTGTGTCATACAGTAGGTTGTGTAAATCCTCATTGAGTCTTGTAGCATTCACTTTGGGGAAGATAATTAGATGAAGGAACATGGGCAAAGCCCAAGGAATTACTACAGTGTTTTCTCAGCTTAGAAAACTTAGGCCTTGATTGACCTATTTCTTTCAGAAGGAAGCATCAGAAACAAAGGCCCGGGAGGCAGCTAAACAGATGCGTCTAGAAAGAGAGCAGATCATGCTGCAGATTGAGCAGGAGCGGCTGGAGAGGAAGAAGGTAAGGAATGAGGGATTAGGAGCGTTTAGGGTAAGATAGGAACAGGATGTGAATCCAGTTCTGTTTTACAGCAATAGGGTAGAGTGCTCTTAGGATTGTCAATTAAGTCAAGTTCATTGATAGTGCTATTCAGATCTTCAGTATTTGTATTTGTTTTTTTGTCATCTTGTTCTATCAGTTACTGAAAAGGAGTGTTAAAAATTCCATCTGTGATTATGGATTTGTCCATTTCTCCTTTAGTTCTGTCAGTTTTTGTTTTACATATTTTGAAAACCTAATGTTAAATTTTTCTGTTGAATTGACCTCTTTATCATGAATTACCCTTCTTTATCTCTAGTAATATTTCTTATCTTAAAGTCTGCTTTGGTAGCCTTTTTATCATTAGTGTCTGCATAGTAAATCTTTTTCCATCCTTTTACTTTGAACCTCTCTTTGTTCTTTTTGAGTGTGTTTCTTGTAAATAGCATATAATCAGACTTTGTACTTTAATCCTATTTGACAGTCTTTGTCTTTTAGTTGGATTGTTCAGTCCATTTACACTTAATGTACTCATGGATACAGATGAATTTAAGGAGGCTGAATATAACAGTTCATTTTCACAGTGTTCTAAGCCCAGCCTGGGAGCCAGAGGCCAGTCTGCATCCTTCCCTCCCAACATGCACCTCAGCCTAGCTTTCTGTAAGGTGGTCCTCTTTAATGATGAGTAGGGTTTTTTGATTTACAGGGAAACTAAGGATAAAATGGGATATAAATTGAATGTTGATTCTAGTTTCATACTAGTTTACTTCTCAAGCTTTGACCTTGTTCATAGGCCCAGAGTTGTACATCCACAAAACCAATAGAAAGCCTGTGCTGACATTTGTCTTTTACGAATTTTCTAGAAAATGTGAAATTGCATATAGACCCAGTTGCTTTTATACATTTTTGGTCTTGTAGTGCTCTTTATTTCTTTTTGGTTTCCAGAGAATAGATGAAATCATGAAGAGAACAAGGAAGAATGATGTGTCTCCAGAAGTGAAGGTAGGAATTCAGATGATCATTTTAATAGTTTATGTGCTGACTAGAAAAGAATGGCAAAATATTCAGTGAAATTGTAGGTCTTGGAGAAGAGCCAGAAAAAATGGACTCTTCTTGCTTCATTTCTGGCTAGGTTAAGGAGGTAATAGGTGCCAGAAAGGAAAGGGGAGTTTCAGAGATTAGAGTGGGTAAAAGATTCTCTTAGAACAGTGGAGTGGGGATGCAGTGAGGGGCATAGTAGTCCATGAAAAAAAGAGAATGGTGACATAATAAGAAGGAAAACACCACTGAAGAGTCAATTGCCACACAACAGGCAGATGGTCCAGAAGGGATTCATATGTCCTCACTTTGAAAAAGCACTTGTTTTCTATGTGATGTCAGCTTTCCCTCTTTTCATTCACCCTCTATTTGTTTTCAGAAAGAGGACCCAAAAGTGGGGATTCTGCCTACTGTGTGTGTGGAAAATAAGACAAAGCCTGTTATCCCCAACAAAATAGGTGAGCATGAGGTCTGCTTCTTGATTTCTTCCTTTTAGCAACAAGGGCTCATAAAACTTCCTGCAGGAGAAAAACACCTGAGTCCTAAGAGGGCAACTACTGGCAGGGGCCTGTACGGTTTCCCTTCCCTGGTGGTGTCTCTCCAGCACAGGGTCTGTCAGCTTCATTTGGGAAATCACGGGGTTCCTTGGTTACTTCAGTAATCCCAGTGTGGGTGGCATGCTATCTGCTGGCTCATGATGCTTTGCAAGACAGCTTAACTGCTGGTCAGGTTTTATCAAGACCTGACTCTGATCTTCTGCAGAGGTTCCGCCCACCTGCTAATAATGTAATTTGTTTTCTTTTCCCCTACGTGTAGGTGATTACATGGAGTTATTTGTGGTTCTTTCCATAAAAGATGTTACATTATTAGTGAGGCAGAAGATTAAATTAATTCCCTTGATCTAAATGTCCCATTATTTCATTATTTGGGATATTTTATGATTAACACAAGGGCCTTTGTGTTCAATCAGAAATCAATGGATTGAATACCTGCCAGGAAGTTAATGATGTGGGGCAGAGTGCCCCAGAAACTATTCCCCAAGACATTTTCTCTAATGTGCTTAAACCAGTTGGGGGACTTGTTCATCTGGATGCCCTTGATGGGAAATCAAACAGTCTGGATGATTCAACTGAAGATGTTCAGTCTATGGATGTGAGGTATGTCTGTTTCTTTTGTTTTTAAGCCTCATCTCTTCTCCAGACACTACCACTGTCTTTTATTTATTATTTTTTTATTAAATCATAACTTTGTACATTAATGCATTTATGGGGTTCAGTGTACTGCTTTGATATACAATGTGAAATGCTTACCTTGAACTAAGTAACATATCCTGCCACTGTCTTTTAGTTGGTTTCTTGTTCTTTCACACACACACACAAATCTAAAGCAGGTTCGGTTGACATTACAGTAAAGCTATCAGTACTCTTAACACCAGTGTCTTTCTTGGGTTGGGTTCTCTAGAAGCAGAGTCTGGGACAGAGTTTTGAGGGCATGTGATTCATTAAGAGAACTCCCAGGAATCTTTCAGGAGAAAGGGGAAGGAGGGAAGCTGCTAAGCAAGGATGTAGTTGATCCCATGGGAGCACAGGAGGATGAGTTTCCACCAGAGACAGCTCCTCTGAGCTTTTTCAGTTCAACCGTTTTTTCTAGATTCTTCTCTAAGATCTCATCAAGGAAGAAAAGAAGAACCTGGCAGCAGCCTTGCTCTGGCTGTTAACAGACTGCTGATGACAGTCTGCAGGGGAGAAACAGCCCGCCACTCTTCTAAGCCTGGATTTGCTCTTGTGCTGGGCCTGTACCTGACACAACAGGGAGATTCCTTCCTTCTCCAGGACAAGGGGAGAGAGAAAAAAAGACTAGGTTCAGCTGGACAGGAGCTAGATAAGTCAGGGTGGATTGGCAGCCTCTCTTTAGAGAGGAAGCAGTGGATGAGAGTCACTGCACGTGACTCGGTGGGTGGTACTGGGGCCCTCCAACCTTAACTGAGCACCTATTTCAGGTAGCTCAGCATGAACTCTTCCCTGCATGATCAGATCACACTCCCAGGAGCCCTGGTAGGAAGAAAGGATTGTTCTCCCCATTTTAAAGGGAAGGAAACTGGGAGGCTGCAGGAGGAAAAGCAGCTTGCCCAACCAAGGTGGCACTGCTACCAGGGTAGCAGCATCAGGAACCCCAGTGTTATTTAGGGCCTTTCCTCAGCTCGCTTTGAGCTTTGAGCATTTTCTTTCTATTTGAATATCCCATTCTGAAAGTCCTGGAATTGCCTTGCTTCTTTGTTGTGGAACACTAATGCCTGTGGGTTTGTTTTTTACTTTCACCCTTCAGTCTGCAAGGGCCTTGTGTCCACCATCTGAACTCAGATTTGAACACACTCGTATTTTTTACAATGTGTTACATATAACTGACTCTAAATCCACCTCTTTAGAAAAGTAGTATAACAAAATATTGCAAATTGAATTAATATATTGTGCTTACTTCCGATATTCATTCTCTCTCTCTCTCTCCCTGTTTCCCTCTTTCCCTCCCTCCCTCCTTCCACCCTCTCCCTGGCCTCTGTCTCTCATCTAGTCCTGTTTCAAAAGAAGAGCTTATTTCCATCCCAGAATTTTCACCAGTGAGTGAAATGATTCCTGGGGTGTCTCTGGACCAAAATGGGACTGGTAATGCCCGAGCACTTCAAGATATCTTAGATTTCACTGGTCCCCCTACATTCCCCAAGAGATCCAGTGAAAATCTCAGCCTGGATGACTGTAACAAAAACCTTATCGAAGGCTTTAACAGTCCTGGCCAAGAAACTACTCTGAACACCTTCTGTTGACAAATACAGTATCCCTTTAATGAAAGGTACAGTCTTTTGATGATACTCTAAATCCTTAACTCTTTAATTGGGATTTGTAAAGATAAGCTAAATATCACTCAGCTCTTAGATGGTCAGTTTTATTTGAAAAATGTAAACACAAATGTATTATAGCATGTACTGCAGCATATACAAAACTGAGATGAATTTCAAGTAATTCCTTCACGTGCAAGCCTTCAGTGCCATGCCATGCCCTGCCATGCCCTGCCCTGCCCCACCCTGCCCCACCCTGCCCCACCCCACCACGCCCCTGCTGTTCAGGGTGTGTGGATGGGAAGGTTAAAAAGACTGGCAAGTTTTTACCTGTGCAGCACCCTATTTTAGGGGCAAGAGGAGGATGGTCTGGTGGCGTTACAAGGTGGTGTTAGTAAAAGAAATCCAGTTCCTCCGATTTTACCAAATGATATCCCACATTCTATCTAGAATCGTTAATATGTATTGCGAGTGTTGGGCCAAATGATTTGCTGTTCTGTTGACCTGTTCTGGATGCTCTCAAAGCAGACATCTGATCTTGGATCACACCTGAGGGCGAGAAGAACTGCATGCAGTTGGCGCCCTACAGGTTTCCCCCCACATTTGGCCTTTTTCTTGCCCAACTTCAAGAAGCTATCCTCATTTGAGTAAGACTGTCTATGGCTTACCTGCACTCTAAGTGCAAGTCTGTGCACGTCATCATATACACCTCACATTTTATTTACTTCACTTTGGGGCTTGTTTTTGAATGATGAATAATGAAAATTAGAATCTATCACCAAAGCTTTTTGTAACTTAATTCCAGTTGCTCCTCCTGTTTTAGACTTTTAAAAACATTTTTATATTTTTGGAATTCTCTCAGCCACTTTATTTTTTTATGATACTCCACTCCTATGACAGAAATTCGATGCCTGAGATGATTTAGTCCAACCTTTAAAATTCTCAAATGAAGAAACAGGTTGGAGAGGCCACACAGCTGAGGTGACTGTGTTCTGGGTACTTAATGCTACCTGACCTTAGCTCCTGCCTGCATACAACAAGTTTGACATTCTGCTTCTCTTGGTTCCCAGGTACATCACAGGTCACTTTTAGAGTGAACTTTGTCCCTGGCTTGGAAGAGCATCTGCCTTCTTGGGCACTTAAAATACGGAATTCACCTGAGTATTCTAGTTCTCTGACATCCATATGGTTTAATATTTATTAAGGGGTTTCAATTATATTAGCATACTTTGACTTAACTAGCTTCCCTTCAGTCACTTACCTCATGATCCAGTAAGGACCAGAAAATCCACAAAACCTATCAGTGTATTCATAGGTCCTCAAATTTATTCTTGCATCTCTAACTGAAAGAAGTGCTAAACCCCTGCCTAAAAAGAAAAAAGAATCTTGGCTAAGTCATTTTATCCACACTGCTTATATATTTTCACTTGTCCATTATGATGTAGTCTAGTTCACAAATTCTTCTCAGTCAAAGGTGGTACCATCCCCACAAGGGGGCATTTGGAAACATGGTGGTGGGTTTTGTTGTCACAGTGGCTTAGGGCATTTGGAAGGCAAACCTCGAGGCATTCAATGTCTGCAGGTTTGGGGAAAGTCCCATACAAAGAGAATTTGACCCACCTATAAGAATGGAGCCATGCAAAATACTGTGGCACTTCCCATGACAAATACTGTGTGAGCCAAGGAAATCGTCATTGCCAAGAGAATGGAAAGTACCACAGTGTGTGATCATTTAGTGCAATAGATGCTACACAGGGCAGGATACCTGGTATTTTTCAGTGATCTCACCTGGTTGTGTTTTTGACTTGACACAGGTGGTATTTGAAGAACCCTCGCAGCTGCTGGTCGTCAGTCCAGGCTGCTGGCCGTCTGAAGCTTCTTTCACCCTTAACCGCTGGGCTCCAAGTTATTAGATCAGAATGTAACCATATTCCTAGGTAGTATGTCAAACACTGGCCACTCTTGGTAGAAACCTTGAGACTTGTCGCCTTGTTGGGCTTTAGCAAAGTTGCGTTTTACAGTTCTATTTATGAGCTTCAGCCGCTGACAAAGCACTTCCTGTACTTCTCTATTATCATAGTGACCTTCCGAGTAAGCTGAGTAGTTCTGCTCAGAAATTCACTTTACAAACATTGTTATTCCCGAAGTTGGCACATGTAAACACTTAGCTGTCTTTTCCTGTAAAATAATCTAGACATTTACCCAAATTCTAGTTCAACTTATACTCAACTTGAGCTGCTTATCTCCCTGTCTTTGCTGAGAAAGAGAAGAAATTCAGGAGTTCTCCACCCCCTGCAAGCCCCCAGATCTCTCTGTTGGAAGGTACTAGCAAGAAGCCTTTTATCATTATCATTAAGCTTTGCCACCTGCAAAATGCATTGCCCCACAGTACTCTTTGGGGGTTAAGGTAGTAAGTTTGGTTGAGTAAGGCAGTAAAAACAGTTTGTAATGCTTTCTCTTCTCTTATGCATATTCTTGTGTACATGGGCTACTGAATCTAGCCAGAGTCCTTTGATCTCACACCATAAAGTCTCCAAACTTGTAGTCACTCCAAACCATCAAGTGGCTTTCCAGCTGGATGAATCTGAATCACTTGTCTCCTGTGTAGGTGGTTGGTTTTCATGTCCTCGCCAATGTTTTTGTATTAGATCTTGGGAATTTCCTTTGTTTGTTCTTGTGTTTGCCCAACTGTGAGAAAATCAGGCACAAGTGAAAATCACAGTGTCTGAAACAAGGGGGCTCCAAATTGGACACCGTATGTCACTTTATTAGACTTTAACATACAGAAATCTGAAGGGGCGACAAAATGACACCAGAATGTACGCTTCACACATTTTATGCCATGTAATTGTGTGTTTTCTTAATTTTGTTTCTTGTGGTGAAATGTGACTTTCAGATTAAAATAACCTTTTCTTCTTTGAAAACTTGTTGTTTTGACTTATATAATTTAGGGTTTGGAAAGCTCCACAATTCTGAGAGAGGGCTGCAATCGGGAAATATAAAGAAGTCTCAGTAGTAATCTTGTTCATATGCTTTTAAAGCCAGCTACACTTTAAGAACTTATTCATTATGGAAACTGTGTATGTTTGTGTATGTGTATATACTAAATAAAATATATGCCTCCAAATAATAACAGTGCCATTGATCTTGATGAATATGGGGGAAAATCCCTTTTATGACAAGCACACAAAATATGATAATATGGTCTGACTTTCAAAAAAATGCCTTGTCATCTTTCTTATAGCTTTATTTTGCTAAATGTCTGTTTTGTGATCTGTTGTACCTCACAGCACCATTGTGACTGCAGTGACGCCTCATTTGCATGATGTATACATTGTGTTTAATGTGAAATACATTTTCATTGAAGAGTTTGATGGCTTGCTAGTGTTTTGTTTCTGTAAGCTCAGGGAAGAAATGTGGTACTAAAACTAATTTTTTTTTTGATACTTGAATATTGCAGGTTTATTAGTGAGAGTAAAATATATATGACTTTCTAACTCTAAATTAGAATCCACATTAAAGAAATTTATCATCTATCCATACATGTCATGGTGACATATTTTGGATTAAAACTAAATTTTTTAAAACCCATGTGGAAAAAAAACCCTGAGTCCTGTGTGAGTGTGGTGTCCTTTCCCTGTCAAACTCATTATAAATTTCTGTTACTGGTGCCAAATGCAGCCAACTATCTAAATAAGCCTAGCAAGTGGTAAACTGTCCCTGAAACGTGGTGAACTTCTGAGTTAAGTTGCTGTACTTCCATACCATGGCTGCAAGGGACCTCTGGTTAGCTAAGGCAGTTAGCCTTACTGTAGTCTATAAGAACCTAGCACATAGCTGTTTTTGGTGTCTAACTTACAGGCTTGTTCACTACCTAGGAGACAGTACCAGGCCAGACCAGGAGCCAGGCGAGCAGGACTAGAATTAGGAACAGAGGGCCCATCACTGCTTCTCTCCTCAGCTTTTCTGAGAAAACTTCTGGTTAAGGGAAAGAAGCAGACACTATTTCCACTTGTAGGCCTCTGACAGGGCCATTCAAAGTAGTTTATGTCATGAGCCTAGCCATATGGTCTCTATTAGTGGCCAGTCATTCCTAAGAACAGTTTCTAGTTTGTTTAACATTTTCGATATTTTCTCATTTTTTAATATCTTCTTTCCTTTATGTACAGGTTTCCTGTTAATCAAATGCTTTGTAAACTAAATTTATTTCTAATTTTTATTATTTATTTATTTATTTATCTTTAGGGACTAGGTCTCACTGTTACCCAAGCTGGGGTACAGGCAGTGTAATCCTAGCTCACAGCAACCTCAAACTCCTGGACTCAAGCAATCTTCCTGCCTCAGGCACCCAATACCACACCTGGCTGATTTGTCTATTTTCTGTAGAGACGGAGTCTTGCTGTGTTGCCCAGGCTGGTCTCAAACTCCTAGACTCAAGTGGTCCTCCTGCTTTGGCCTCCAAAAGTGCTGAGCTTATAGACATGAGCCACTGTGCTCAGCCTGTAAACTAAATTTAGAAAGTAGACATAAAGAGCTGGTTTCGAGAAGTATTTCCATTTCATCAGGGCCCAGCACAGGGTGATCTCCACCCCGATTGCTGGGCACTGTTTGGGAAGTGCAATTATGTAAGAAAGTGAAGTGAAAACTCTTAGAAACATTAGAAACAAGCTGCTTTTACTGATACTCTTATTTTTAGAAAACAACTGATAAAGTATTAGAATAACTTCACATGGAGGCCAAATATTACAAATCAGTAGTTTTCTTACACATTAGCAATAAGCAGGAAATAGATCTCCCCAAAACATAAAAGTTTCTAGAAATAAAAAACTAGAACTTGACCAAGGAATGTTAGAATAGAGGCAAATGGAAAGATACAGAATGCCTCTGAATGGGAAAACCAAAACTTATTCATATGACGAAAGTCAATGGTAGGTGGCACTCACATTTGTACTACTCAGCAGAATTTCTTCTCGGCAACTTGAAAGTATAACTGTATGTAAGAAAATGAACACAGGCTGGGTGTAGTGACTCACACCTGTAATTCTAGCACTCTGGGAGGCCAAGGCAGGAGGACTGCTTGAGCTCAGGAGTTAGACCAGCCTGGACAACACAGCAAGATCCTGTCTGTAGCTGGGCGTAGTGGCGAGCACCTGTAGTGCTTTTATTTTAGTCCCAGCTACTTGGGAGGCTGAGGCAAGAGGATCACTTGAGCCCAAGAGTTAGAGGTTGCTGTGACACCATGGCATTCTACCCAGGGTGACAGAGTGAGACGCTGTCTCAAAGGGAAAAAACCAGCTCGGTGCCTGTGGCTCAACGGGCTAAGGCGCCAGCCACATACACCTGAGCTGGTGGGTTCGAATCCAGCCCGGGCCCACCAAACAACAATGACGGCTGCAACCAAAAAATGGCCGGGCGTTGTGACGGGCACCTGTAGTCCCAGCTACTTGGGAGGCGGAGGCAGGAGACTCGCTTGAGCCCAGGAATTGGAGGTTGCTGTGAGCTGTGATGCCACAGCACTCTACCCAGGGTGACAGCTTGAGGCTCTTGTCTCAAAAAAAAGGGAAAAAACCCCACAAAGGTAATAAACTTAAGAGTTTTTAAAAAGGGAGAATTTCCCCAAACAATACATAAAATGTCCATAATTTACTGTATTCTGTTAGAGAAATAGAATTTGGAATAGCAATAGAGATCAGAAATACCCAAGATACTTAAGAATTTAATGTATACTGGGGGGGGTTGAGTTTAACATCTCTGATGGGGTGAGGATAAGGGCATAGAAGTCACAGTGAGGAAACAAAGACAGCAGAGGAGTCCAAAATGTAGATACCAGTTACTGGTCAAAGTTTTAAATCAGGGACAAAAATTAGATGCATGACTTGGCAGCAGCTTCTAAAGATCTTGAACTTCCAAGTGCCCCTGGGACGTGCCAGGCTCTCAGGAGGTGAGGAGCAGTGCACTTCTGCATCTTGTTCATTCGGCTCCTGCAGAAGCGAACCATAATGATAGCACATACTGAGTTCCTCTGTGTGTGAGGTGGTTCCAAGACTTCTCCAGGCTTTGACATACGTGGGTGCCACATAAATATGGAAAACGTCTAGAGCAGCGGTTCTCAACCTGTGGGTCACACTCACAAGAACTGTATTAAAGGGCCATGGCATTAGAAAGGGCCACTGGTCTAGAAGGTGGCTTGGCCAAGGACACACAGCTAAAACTTGGCACAGCGGCTTTGATTCCTGGGCCCCAGGTTTGATACCCCAAGGGGAGGTTACCTGCCCCCAAGAGCAGCAAAGATGATTTTCTAGAGCAGGTGCATTTTTGAATGGTTCTCAAAGCTCGTGTTATACAAGGCTGAAAATTAAGTTAGCGAACTCATCCTGGGAAAAGTACTTTGAAGGGTGGACTAGGTGCTGGTATCGGCGCACAGCTTCCCAAGGGGCGTACTTAGAAGGTGACATAGTGATATTCAGCAAGGAGGTATGTAGCAATTTTTCTAGGATGAGTTGGTGGACTTAATTGTCTTATCTCTGATATTCCCAAAGTTATTCAACTATTGCCACCAATTCTAGAACATTTTTACCTGAGTGTGCTTTTTCAGGGCTTACTATCCATTCATCTGCTCAAAGCAGCAGAGCTTCGCTTTATCAGCCCTAAGTTCAAGTTCTCAATGTACCTGAAAGCAAAAACATGGGATTTGAAAATAGTATTATATGTATTCTCTGAAGCAGTCCTCTTCTCCCTTTTCCAGTAGGTCCAATTAGGGCTACTGGAATTAGGGCTGTTATGGAACAGTTAATGTGGATCATTTTGTGTTGTTCCACCTTTGCCACATAAATATGGGATCAAATGCCAAACAGGCTCACCAGATGCCCAGCAGGGGCCTCCTAAGTCCAATCCTAGGATTGGGCAAATGTAATTTAGAACATTTTGAAACCCTGAACTTTCAGAGACACACCTTTAATAGTAACCATGTAATCGAGCATGGGTGACTTACATTACTTGCCATTGTGTTACTGGAACAGATGACCCATTTGTTAACCACTATGGAGGGAGTGTTCAGTGCACTCCTTTTATCCCAAGGTCCAGGTAAGGGTCCAAGGCAGTAGGCACTCAATGCACTATGGAAAGAAATGGCCTTCTTCCCAGAGCTGAAGGGCCACCTTGCAAAAGGCAGGAGTGGAAAGCTTCAGGTGTCCTTTGGGGACAATCCACTCTCCTCCCCTTCCCTTCGTGCTCTGTACTAAATAAGCAGGAACCTCCTGCTGAGGTTTCTGCAGCACAGTTCAATGTCACAGTTCACCTGGCACCTAGGGATTGTTGATAGCCAGGAAATGTCTAAAGCTGCCAGCCTTCTGGACGTTCAAGAAATGATTAAGGCAGGCTTTCCCCACCTCACCTCAAGAAATGCAAAATACAAGGAACAGAGTCCCAAGGAATTGAACCTTTGCATAAAAAGGTAACTTCCTTTTAGAATTAGAGCCAGCATCTCCTTGTTGGCTGTCCTTGTCTTAATCACAGTTTCCTAATAGTGTCTGCAGGCTTATCCTTGAAACAATAGGAGAGCTATCCACACAGAAGTGATAACTAGGACAGGGCTGTGTCACACGCAGCAGATATGTATAAAGCTCGTTGGACTGAATTCAGTCACCACAGCGGGACCCGTGGGTTTAGGACCAACTGAAGCTACTAGTCCCACTGGGAGAACAGAATAAACCCCATTTGTCCAATAGATCCGGCCTTCTGAAGGGTTCTCGGGGACGCACCCTGTGTGGTGACAGCCCTGGTGGCTAGTACATGTTCAATGTTCACTCCCAGTAAGAAATAACCCAGAATATAGAAGGCAAAACAGTAACTTTGTGTCTTTTTGAAGTCCCTCTAGAGCTCTGTCTTAACAAGGCACCCTAAGGGTCAGCTGAGTCTCCGATAATGGAAATCATGTGACTTACTATATGCTATGAGTAAGAATCCAGTCTCTGGAGTTAGATGTTCACTTGGAGACAGAAAGTTGAAGATGATTTTTGCCCTGTAGAAAAGATAAGGCCAGGGCGGCTTCTATGGCTCAAAGGAATAGGGCGCCGGCCCCATATGCCAGAGGTGGTGGGTTCAAACCCAGCCCTGTCCAAAAATGGCAAAAAAAAAAAAAAAAAAAAATAGAAGAAAAGATAAGGCCAAAAGTTAACATCTCTTTGTCCCTGTAGGGTCTCCATCTTTGAGCTCTTACTCCCACATTCCTTTCCCCACTACATATATGTGTGCACATATGTATATACATGCATACATGCGTGCATAATTAGTCCTCATCATCTCCTTTCGGCCAGCTTTGTCATCTTGCTCCTTCATAAATTAAATACATTTTTTGTTTTTGAGACAGAGTCTCACTCTGTCACCCTGGGTAGAGTGTCAACGCATCATCTTAGCTCACAGCAACCTCAAACTCTTAGGCTCAAGCGACCCTCCCGCCTCAGCCTCTCCAGTAGCTGGGACTATAGGTGCCTGCCACCACTCCTGGCTAGTTTTTCTATTTTTAGTAGAGATGCAGTTTTGTTCTTTCTCAGGCTGGTCTCAAACTCCTGAGCTCGAGTGATCCACCTGCCTGGGCCATTAAATACATTTTGAGATATGTTCATTGCATATGTACGTCAGAATCATGTTTTTAACCTTTGAAAAGTTATACTTCGACAATGAGGAAGCCTTAAATCCTCAGCAATATTTGGGAAATTTTAAATAGCTATATCAATAGCTTCAAAAAATTCCCATTAAGGTGGGGCATAGTGGCTCACCCCTGTAATTCCAGCTCTTTGGGAGGCTGAGGCATGAGAGTTTCTTTTCTTTTCTTTTTTTTTTTTTTTTGAGACAGAGTCTCACTTTATCACCCTCGGTAGAGTGCCGTGGCGTCACAGCTCATAGCTACGTCCAGCTCTTGGGCTTAGGCAATTGTCTTGCCTCAGCCTCCCGAGTAGCTGGGACTACAGGTGCCCGTCACAACGCCCGGCTATTTTGTTGTTGCGGTTTGGCCGGGGTCGGGTTTGAACCCACCACCCTCAGTATATGGGGCTGGCGCCCTACTCACTGAGCCACAGGCGCCACCCAGCATGAGGGTTTCTTGAGGCCAGGAATTTAAGACCAGTCCAGGTGACAATGCAATACCCCATCTACAATTTTTTTTTTTTTTTTGGTAGAGACAGAGTCTCACTTTATCACCCTGGGTAGAGTGCCGTGGCGTCACACAGCTCACAGCAACCTCCAACTCCTGGACTTAGGCAATTCTCTTGCCTCAGCTTCTCAAGTAGCTGGGACTAGAGGCGCCCGCCACAACGTCCGGCTATTTTTTTATGCAGTTTGGCCAGGGCCGGGTTTGAACCTGCCACCCTCAGTATATGGGGCCAGCGCCCCTACTCACTGAGCCACAGGCGCTGCCCAATATAATTTTTTTTTTTAATTAGCTGGCCATGGTGGCATGCACCTGCGATTCCAGCTACTTGGAAGGTTGAAGCAGGAGGTTCGCTTGAGCCCAGGAGTTCCAGGCTAGAGTGAGTTATGATGTTGCCACTACACTCCAGTCTGGGCAACAGAGTGAGGCCATTAAAAAAAATGCAAACAAAACATAGCCCAGAACAACATTTTTCATTCAATGCTAATGTAGTATAAGCAACAGCGCACCACCCAGACAGACCTCTCCTTTAGGACACAGGTATTCACCCTTCCAGATGTTTCCTTCCAGACTCTGGATGTACAGTTGCTGTACTTGTTGGTGGAGTTCCTCTCTGGGAATTGTCCTTGGCTGAAGGAGGCGGCCTCACCAAGGTCAAACCTTGAGGGGCAGCCTTTACCCAACAACTGGGTGATTCGAGTGTACGAAGACCCTTGCATTAAAGTGGGATAACTCAGAAGCGGCTGGCCCAGATTCAGAGCTCTCTGTGGGACTTTGTTGGGACTGCATTGCAGCCCAAGTCCTCCCTCCTGCTGCCTCATGCGCCCCAAGAACTCTGTACACACTTCCTGCACGCTCATTTTCCCAAAGAACATGTCCTCAGCTAGCTGGGCATTGTGCTAAGGGTTTTCCATACATTATCTCCCTTGACCTTCCAAACAGCGTTCTGAGGTAGGTATTATTGTTTCTGTGCTCATTTCACCATGAGGGACACAAGACTCTGGCTAAGTCGCTTGTCCAAGGTCACACACAGCCAGGAAGTACACAGCTGGGCTCCAAACCCAAGGTTTGCTTTGGCGCCTGTGTTCGCCCTAGCTCCTCATGGCCCAAAGTTCCTGACCGAGCAAATCAAACAGACCCAGCCCCCAGAGGCATGCGCCAGTCTACACATCTCCTGGCTGGATTTGCAAATTAGCCAGTCTCCTCAACCAGCTTCCCGCCCCAGAAAATGATGCTGACTTTGAAAGTCCTTGAGACTCTGCTGCTGGGGGTGTTAAATTCTTTGTATTGGTCACTCCAGCAGAACATGTGCAGTTTCCTCTCAGGAGTGCAGAGAGTTGGTAGGAGATGTTTTTTCATCATCCAGAAGGCAACCCATTCCATAACCAGACATTTATTAAGAAACTGTGAATGAATATCCTGCTCCACGCTAAGAATTTTGCTAGGGATGGAGACAAAGCAGAGACTAGCTATGGCCCCGCCCTTCTGGAGCTTACAGTCTAGCAGGAAAGAGAGACTCTAGTAGACATTGAAGAAGTTATCATTTGCAATTGTGATGAGTACGAAGGTCAGGTTCTTTGTCAGATTCTTGGATTAAGAACTAGCTCCCTCACTGTGAGTCTCATGACGGCAGGACTGTCATATTCCTACCACCCAACCCAAATATTCAGTAAATATTTGTGAGTGAATAAACAAAATTGTTACTGAAATAATCGATGAATTAAAATTGCAGCCTCTGATCTCATATCTTTCTGGCAGCCCCGCATCTTATCACAAGATGAGGGTCCCAGGGACCTGGTTTTCATTTTTGCTGTCAAATTTCCAGCATCTAGAATAGCCCCTATCACAGAGTAGACAGAATAATTCTTTGTTGAATGAATGATTTTTTTTTTTTTTGAGACAGAGTCTCACTATGTTGCTCTTGGTAGAGTGCTGTGGCGTCACACAGCTCACAGCAACCTCCAACTTGGGCTTAAGCGATTCTCTTGCCTCAGTCTCCCAAGTGACTGGGACTACAGGCACCTGCCACAACGCCCGGCTATTTTTGTTGTTGTAGTTCTCATTGTTTAGCAGGCCTGGGCTAGGTTAGAACCCACCAGCCACGATGTATGTGGCTGGCACCCTAACCACTGAGCTACGGGCGCCAAGCCAAATGATTTTTTTCATTGACAATAGGTAAACTGCCTTGAATGGTCCCAGTATATACAGCACAGAGTGGTTTTAAGGGTATTTGTCATTCGTAATATATAATAAGCTCCAAAGGTGGCTTAATGACATCAGGATTCTGGGGTAGCAGCTCTTAGAGTGTCTTGGCTCTGAAAAGAAGGTTGCTGCACACCAGTACCCTTTCCTTGCATCATCATCGTCAAAGGCATGAAGAAGTCAGTGGCAGGCTGCCTTCTATCGCTCCTTCCTTTTGCCAGGCTACTTTCCTAGAAGCTACTTCTCATTGGCCACGAAGTCGCACACCTACCCATAAGCTAATCATTGGCCAAAGGGAGTGAGACAAGGGGTTGAGGCATTGCTAGCTTCTATACCAAAGACACCCCCCTCCCAATGCAGAATGGCTCAAATACAAGATTTTTCCTCTCCCTCATGTTAAGTACAAAGCATATGTGCCTGCTTACAACTCTCCTCTGAGTGGTGAATCAGGAACCAGGCTCTGCCATCTTGTAGCTGCCTCATCTTCCAATTTCATCGGTTTTTTTACATCAAGCCAACAGAAGGGGTAGAAAGTATGGAGAGGACGCACTGCTTTCCAACTGCCTTGGCCCCTGAGGGATATGAACCACTTCCACTCACATTCCATACGCAAAAACTAGTCACATGGCTTCATTTAGATGCAAGAGATCTACAGTCCCTGTGACCGTAGTTGTACAGGGAGATGTACAGTCCCTGGCTGGTTGGCTTCTCACCAGATACTGCTAACTACGAACTATGGAGGGGAAAGCACAGGGACGTTAGTGGATAGTTGTCTCTGCCATGCCTGATAGGCTTAGATCAGGGCTGTCCCATAAGAATATAATGTGAGTCACATATGGCATGTTCCATTTTCTAGTAGGGGGCCTGGGGAGGGAAGGATGGTAATTTTTATTGTAAAATCTACCACATGGATCCATTATGTTCTCGTTCCCTACCAGTCCAATGGCCAGTGGGAATTAGAGTGAAAAGTTAGGATGAGACTGTGGGGTACCTAATAAATTGGAGTTGACCAAAGCAAATTAACCAGGCAAATGAAATTATGGGGTGCTAAATGACTTTTCAATTGGTTTTGGAGTTGTGCCAGGACACAAAAACAGACCACTTGTGGAAGAGACATGTGAACAGAATCTATCAAAGGTTTGGGGGAAGAAACTACAAAGCTTCTGCACAGCCAAGAACATAGTAAGTATACCAAGCAGACAGCCCTCAGAATGGGAGAAAATATTTGCAGGGTATGCCTCCAACAAAGGTTTAATAACCAGAATCCACAGAGAACTCAAACGTATTAGCAAGAAAAGAACAAGTGATCCCATCTCAGGGTGGGCAAAGGACTTGAAAAGAAACTTCTCTAAAGAAGAGAGGCACACAGCCTACAGACACATGAAAAAATGCTTACCATCCTTAATCATCAGAGAAATGCAAATCAAAACTACTTTGAGATATCACCTAACTCCAGTAAGATTAGCCCACATAACAAAATCCGAAAACCAGAGATGTTGGCATGGATGTGGAGAAAAGGGAACACTTCTACACTGCTGGTGGAAATGCACACTAATACGTTCCTTTTGGAAGGATGTTTGGAGAGTACTTAGAGATCTAATAATATACCTGCCATTCGATCCTACAATTCCTTTACTAGGTATATACCTAGAAGACCAAAAATCACACTATAACAAAGACATCTGTATTAGAATGTTTGTTGTAGCCCAATTCATAATTGCTAAGTCATGGAAGAAGCCCAAGTGCCCACTGACCCACGAATGGATTAATAAATTGTGGTACATGTACACCATGGAATACTATGCAGCCTTAAAGAAAGATGGAGACTTTACCTCTTTCATGTTTACACAGATGGAGTTGGAACATGTTCTTCTTAGCAAAGTATCTCAAGAATGGAAGAAAAAGTACCCAATGTACTCAGCCCTATTATGAAGCTAATTTATAGGTTTCATATGAAGGCTATAACCCAACTATAGCACAAGAATATGGGGAAAGGGGCAAGGGAGGTGAGGGGGGAGGTTGAAAACAAACAAAAAAAGAACAGGTGGATTTACAGACTAATGGATTTCTCGATAGGGCAATAGTGTTCCAAAACAAGTAGTTCACTCTCAGCAATAATCTATTTTGGGAAAATTGGCATAATATCAAAAGAATTATCAAGATAGCCTTGAAGCTTCAACAACTCACCTCTTCTGAGCCTCTAATCCCAAAGATTAGAGTCCTTGGCATGACAAACCAAAAATATTCATGGATCAATCTCGACATTTCCATAATCCAGACTTCCTTGGGATATGTAAGACTGTGATTTGAAAAGAGAACTACCTCTTTAACTGGTCTTCTAAGAAAGTCAAATATTCTAAGCAGACAACCTAACAAGCTAAAACTCAAATTGGTGTCTCAAAAAAGAAAGTCTTATTGGAGAATATCCAACTCTAGCCAGCTTTTCTTCAGCCCTCATAATCATAGAAGGGGGAAAAAAGCCATATATCCAGATAATCTTCTTTTGATCATACCAGAAAATGAGATAAAATATCCTAGTAATAGATAGTATTGAAATTGGCTCTTTTTGGTTCAGCGCCTGTAGCTCAATGGGCTAAGGTGCCAGCCATGTACACCTGAGCTGGCGGGTTCGAATCCAGCCCGGGCCCGCCAAACAACAATGACGGCTGCAACCAAAAAACGGCCAGGCGTTGTGGCGGGCGCCTGTAGTCCCAGCTACTTGGGAGGCGGAGGCAAGAGACTCGCCTGACAAGCCCAGGAATTGGAGGTTGCTGTGAGCTGTGATGCCACAGCACTCTACCCAGGGTGACAGCTTGAGGCTCTGTCTCAAAAAAAAAAAAAAGAAAGAAATTGGCTCTTTTGAAATTAGTGCTAGGACTTTAGATATTAATTTTATTTATAAAGATATTTTTCCTGGATACTCTCTGAGGTCCAAGAATTCCTGACTACTCAAAACAATCAGATGTGGAACTTAATCTGGAGTCTGCTCTGTGATATAGAATTGACATAATTGCCATTAATTTATCCAAAGTACAGTTACATACTCTGGAGACGATTGACTTTTAAGTTATTTTTATTGTAAAAGTAATATACGCAGTGGTTTAAAATACAAATTAAAATCTCTTCTGCAACTTCTGAAAAAAAAAAGATTTGGGGGGAGACCTTCTAGAAAGGGGGAAGCACTGAACATTGGGGATTTTTTTTATCATTTTTTTCCTCAAATGAAAATAATTTCATAAAGCACTGAACATTTAAATAAGGGGAGTAGGGTGGTGCCTGTGGCTCAGTGGGTAGGGTGCCGGCTCCATATACCAAAGGTGGTGGGTTCAAACCCAGCCCTGGCCAAACTGCAAAAAAAAAAAAAAAAAAAATAGCCGGGAGTTGTGGCAGGCACCTGTAGTCCCAGCTACTCAGGAGACTGAGTCTGAGGCAAGGGAATCGCCTAAGCCCAGGAGTTGGAGGTTGCTGTGAGCTGTGACATCACAGCACACTACCAAGGGCGATAAAGTGAGACTGTCTCTAAAAAAAGAAAATAAGGGGAATAACAAACTTAAAACATTTTTGTAGGGGTGGCACCTGTGGCTCAGCGAGTAGGGCACCGGCCCCATATACCGAAGGTGGCAGGATCAAACCTGGTCTCGGCGGAACTGCAAACCAGAAAAATAGCCGGGCATTGTGGCGGGCACCTGTAGTCCCAGCTACTCGGGAGGCTGAGGCAGGAGAATCGCCTAAGTCCAGGAGTTCGAGGTTGCTGTGAGCTGTAACGTCACGGCACTCTACCGAGGGCGATAAAGTAAGACTATCTCTACGAAAAAAAACAAAACAAAACATTTTTGCAGTAAAATTAACTTTTAAACCTAACCTCTTTATTCCTTTTTGCCTTGCATTCACATAGGTAGTTCACAGCAAAAATTTTTCCAAATAATTGCTGAGTCATGAGACATTAAAAATCACAAATATTATGTGACTTTCAGAGCCAGGGCCAAGCCCCTACACATATGACATTATAAAAGAGCTCATCAGAAATAATTTATGGGACCAGAGGCTGGTAGCAACTACGAAATTTTGTTCAGAAATGTGTCCTCCACCTCAGCCGGAAAACAGACATAAAGGCGTGACTAGAATGAGCAAAGAGGAACCTGCACCATAAGACTGTCTAAAAATATTTCCGTCCAAATAATATAAATCATTTCTGTCTGCTCGCTGCTGTTGACAAAGCCATTAAAAAAAGCAAAGGTAAAGAAAGGACATTCACCCCCTCCCAGAAGCTTATCTTATGGGATGGAAGGGAGGAGCAGGAAACAAGACCAGCTAAGCATTATGCATCACATTTCATTAACAGCACTAAGTCATACAACACAAGTGAAATATTAAGGCAAGAGGAAGCTCACATGATTCTGCCAGCCCTGGGATATAAGCACTAATGGATGTGCACACCGCACAATACATAGAACTATAGTCCATATAAAACCCCTAGGGAAACTGGGCAACAGGGCGGCGCCTGTGGCTCAGCGGTAGAGCGCCGGCCCCATATACCGAGGGTGGTGGGTTCAAACCCGGCCCTGGCCAAACTGCCAAACAGAAAACTAGCCGGGCGTCGTGGCGCACGCCTGTAGTCCCAGCTACTCGGGAGGCTGAGGCAAGAGAATGGCCTAAGCCCAGGAGTTGGAGGTTACTGTGAGCTGTGATGCCACGGCACTCTACCGAGGGCGATACAGTGAGACTCTGTCTCTACAAAAAAAAAGAAACTGGGCAACAGCATTTCCAGGGAAGAGAAAGCTATTTGTCCTACTACTCTATCACATTGTCCTCACATCAGCATTTTATTGTTTATTTATTTATGTATGTATGTATGTATGTGTATATGTATGTATGTATTTATTGAGACAGAGTCTCACTATGTCGCCCTTGGTAGAGTGCTGTAGTGTCACAGCTCACAGCAACCTCAAATTCTTGGGCTTAAGCGATTCTCTTGCCTCAACTTTCCAAGTGGCTGGGACTACAGGTGATGGCCACCACACCTGGCTACTTTTTGGTTGCAGCCATTATTGTTGTTTGGTGGGCCCGGGCTGGATTCGAAACCCCCTCAGGTGTACGTGGCTGGCGCCTTAGACACTTGAGCCACAGGCCCTGAGCCAGACATCAGCATTTTATTTTATTTATTTATTTATTTATTTATTTTAGAGACAAAGTCTCACTTTGTTTTCCTGGGTAGAGTGCCGTGGCATCACTGCTCACAGCAACCTCCAACTCCTGGGCTTAGGTGATTCACTTGCCTCAGCCTCCTGAGTAGCTGGGACCATAGGTGCCTGCCACAACGCCTGACTATTTTTTGTTGCAGTTTGGCTGGGGCCGGGTTTGAACCCACTACCCTCGGTATATGGGACCAACGTCCTACCCACTGGGCCACAGGTGTTGCCCCACACATCAGCATTTTAAAAAGAAAGCTACATAGAAGGGTGGTGGGAGACTATGTAAAGGTAACTGGTAAGTTTTCCCAGAAGCTGCCTCGCCCCCCAAAATGATGATCAAAGTAGGCACTTTGTTTAAGTCTGTATCAAACCCTGACTCTCTCTTTTCAAGAAAAATTGTATTTTTCCTAGCTTAAGAAATTAAAAACTGGGCAGCACTTGTGGCTCAGTGGGTAGAGTGCCAGCCCCATATACTGAGGGTGGTGGGTTCAAACTCGACGCCGGCCAAACTGCAACAAAAATAGCTGGGTGTTCTGGCAGGCGCCTATAGGCCCAGCTGCTCGGGAGGCTGAGGCAAGAGAATCGCCTGAGACCAAGAGTTGGAGGTTTCTGTGAGCTGTGATGCCACGGCACTCTACCGAGGATGATAAAGTGAGACTCTGTCTCTAAAACAAAAAAAAAGAAAGAAAAGAAATGAAATTAAAAACTTAGGCAGCACCCATAGCTCAGTGGGTAGGGTGCCAGCCACATATACCAAGGGTGGATGCAACAATGACATCTGCAACAACAACAACAAAAAAATAGCCAGGCGTTGTGGCAGGCACCTGTAGTCCCAGCTACTTGGGAGGCTGAGGCAAGAGAATCGCTTAAGCCCAAGAGTGAGGTTGCTGTGAGCTGTAACGTCACAGCACTCTATTGAGGGTGACAGAGTGAGAGTCTGTCTCAAAAAAAAAAAAGAAAGAAATTAAAAACTTAATCAGGAAACAGCACTGGCAGCAGAGGCTACAGATTTGAAAGGACTTCATTGGGGGTCATGCCACGTGTTCCAGAAAGAGGAATGTGACCCAGAAGCAGAAGTGGGTCCCTCGTCCCACATCTAGGCCTCACATCTTTCTCAGGCCTGTCAGTGGGCTCCTACTCCGTGGACCTTTTGTTTGGGAGCCAAAAGACGCCAGAGGAGCTGCTGCCACAGAACCAGAGGGCCCTGAATGGTGCCATGCGGGAGCTGGACCGCAAGCAACAAAAACTAGACATCCAGGAAAAGAAAATCATTGCAGACATCAAGAAGATGGCTAAGCAGGGGCCAGGTGGATGCTGTGCACATTATGGCAAAAGACCTGGTTCGCACTCGGCGCTATGTGCGCAAGTTTGTGTTGATGTGGGCCAACATCCAGGTTGCGTCACTCAAGATCCAGACACTCAAGTCCAACAACTCAATGGCACAAGCCATGAAGGGTGTCACCAAGGCCATGGGCACCATGAACAGACAGGTGAAATTGCCCCAGATTCAGAAGATCATGATGGAGTTTGAGTGGCAAGCAGAGATCATGGACATGAAGGAGGAGGTGATGAATGATGCCCTAGATGATGCCATGGGTGATGAAGAAGATGAAGAGGAGAGTGATGCTGTCGTGTCCCAGGTCCTGGATGAGCTGGGACTGAGCCTGACAGATGAGCTGTCAAACCTCCCCTCAAACTGGAGGCTCACTCAGTGTGGCTGCTGGTAGGAAGCAAGCAGAGGCTACAGCTTCAGCCCTGGCTGATGCTGATGCAGACTTAGAGGAGCAGCTCAAGAACCTGTGGAGGGACTGACTGCCCCACCTGCCCCTCCAGGGCTTCCAGCAGATGCCCAAGATTATTACCATGATCGCTCTATAATAAAATACATTGGACACTAAATAAAAATATAAGAAAGAAATTAAAAACTACCCTAACTTTCACCAAGCATCTATGTTCTTGTTCTGCTTTGCAGGGAACACCAAGTGATAGAGCAGGGTGTGCTCAATTCACCTGGAGGCTTGTTGAAGCACAGTTTGCTGGCTCCACTCCCACGGCTTCTGATTCGAAAGATTTTAGCAGAGACTTTACTGCCTAGCATATGGTCCCACCCTTGCTCATTTTCTTCTGATAGGACGCAAGTGAGGTCTCAGTTAGGGTTTATTCCTTCAGTCTGGGTTCCACACAGAAGGACCAAAGCTTACTCATAATGGATGTGTAATATAAGTGAGAATTAAACCTTCATTGTTATTGCCACTAAGACTTGGGGATTGTTATTGTAGCATATTAAGCAGAGCTGGCATTCTGCAGCAGATTGGCTTCACATGGAAACCAAAGGAAAAGTATAAGAAATGGAAAGGCAGATAATAGTCCATTTCTCTTAGGCTTGCTCTGTATACATGTGCTATTTGTGTAGACCCCAGAGCTGTGTGCAAACTATGTAACCCCTTTGTCTACACAAGTAGACAGCAAATAGGACCAAGGGCCATCTACTTATGCTGTTTGTTAACCAACCATCAGTCTGGACAAAGACCACTTGTTCAAAAATGAGTTAAAATAAACATACATACACACATATATCCATATACACTCATATATATATATATATACACATACAGATATATATACACACACATAGATATATACACATATGCATTAATATAGACATGTGCTATATATCTATACATCTATCTATACAAAAAACCTGTTGTCATTCAGCCCCTTAGGATCAAATGGTAAGGGCATGGCATGGAAAACAAACTCTCAGATTCAGTTATTTTCAAAGAAATAACCGATAAGGCTCAGAGAGGCAAGTAGTTTCACATGCCAAGCAGGTAGCAAGGTAGTACTGCCCTGAACAAAAACCTCAAGGATCTTTTATTGAACCAGGAAAAAAATGCATACATGCAGATGTAGGGAACATACAAAGTTAATTATAAATAGAATCTTCTAACTACATTGCCAAAAAACAAAAGTTTTGCAACATCAGTGAATTGAGGCAACAATGGAAAGAAAAATAGAAGGGATTATCATAAGATTATAAAGGAAAAAAGAAATGATTCCAATGCTTCAGGAGTAAACTTTAACTACCCTAGTCTATGCTGTTAATCTATACCTTAACCCTTAAGTAATTTCGACCTTTGAGCCTTTTCCCATAGATCTATATCTAGCCTGCTAAACACTCCTGACCCCCTGTCATTGTCCCACAAGTACTGTGTTCAGTACAAGGCATGGGCTGAGGAATCCAGGCTGTTGCCAGCAGATCCTCAGGAATATCAGCCTGCACTAAACTCTAACCCACACAAATCAACCATGAGAGCAAAAGAAGAGTATACTTCTGAAAAGGATTGACTATAGAATCTAAAAGAAAAATTTTATGACCAGTTTAGCATTGTTTTGAAATATGATAGGTTTTCTATAAAATCAGAACAGAAATTCACAAGGACATGAAAGAATGAGATGGAGATAAATAGGGTGTCAATAGAGAAAAGGAGGGGAAGGATACAAAGAAACAAAATCTCAATAATAAAATTTAAGACCACAAATACCGCTTTGGGAAGCCATATCAGTATCAATATAGCACACTTGACAGAGAACTGCCACAGATAATTGCTCTTCCTAAAAGATCAGAGCAAATGGAGCAGAAATAATTCTCGAGGATAGAATGGAAGAAAACCTACATGAATTAAAGCCATTTATATGCAGATAAAAAAAAACTCACACCTCTTAGCCAGAAAGAAAAAGCTTTATTCTTACATTGCGAATCCTTCAGTTTGAACATAGCATTATGTATGAGAGTATAAGAGTAGAGAGGTAAGCATGGACCAGATAATGAAAAGCCTTAAATGGTGTGCTGAAGATTTTTCTCTGCAAAACAAGAAGCAAAGTCATGTATGAAGAGAGGAAAATGATCATTGATATAAGGTTAAAAGAGCAGTCAGGGTTTGTAACGGCAATTATTGGAAAAAGGAGAAATCACAGAAAAAGGTCACATAAATGGATTACTAAGAGGCACCAGGCTCTCCACTGGGGGGGATGTGCCCATAAATCTGTAGTGGCATTATTAGTTTATAATTGTGTGGCTGCCCCCGCCCCCCGCCCAGCCCTATTTGGAAATGCAGATGTAGGAATGGAAAATGCAGATAACTAAAGTGTTTTAAGATGGTGGTTTCAGCCCAGAGCAGTGGCTCATGCTAACACTGGGGTAGGCTGAAGCAGGTGGATTGATTGAGCTCAGGAGTTTCAGACCAGCCTGAGCAAAAGCAAGATCCTATCACTAAAAAATAGCTGGGTGTTGTGGTGGGCACCTGTAGTCCCAGCTACTTGGAAGGCTGAGGCAAGAGGATCACTTGATCCCAAGAGTTTGAGGTTGCTGTGAGCCACAGTACTCTACACAGGGCAACAAAGTGATACACTGTCTCCAAAAAAAAAAAAAAAAGTAAGATAGGAGTTTCATGTTACAATTTGTCAGAAGGCAAAGCAGGGGCTCTGCTTACCAGAATGGCTGAAGTCAGAAGGCCATGGGTTTGAGTTGGGTATGAGCTTTATGGGATGTGAGATCCCTGCGGTCTTCGAAGAACAAGTATATTGGGACTAAGGGAGCAGCAGTACAGGAAGGAGGAGGATTGTGGGCCAAAATAAATGAGATTTCAACATTTTGAAAGTTTTGAGATACACAAAAATTAAGACATGTAAAATCATTTGATCACTATATTTTCTCAAAATAATCACCACAATATTCTATGCATGTTTGCATTCTTTTTTTTGAGACAGAGGCATTATGTCGCCCGTGGTATAGTGCTGTGGCGTCATAGCTCACAGCAACCTCCAACTCTTGGGCTTAAGCAATACTCTTGCCTCAGCCTCCCAAGTAGCTGGGACTACAGGCGTCTGCCACAACGCCCGGCTACTTTTTGTTGTTGTTGTTGCAGTTGTCATTGTTGTTTACTGGCCCCCGGCTCGAACGGGCCAGCCTCGGTACATGTGGCTGGCCCGGTAACCACTGTGCTACAGGCACCAAGCTGAAATAGGCTATATTTTAAATTGGATGGCAGACAGATGTTAGAACTATCAGCCTACTGGGGAAGTCCAGTGGGGGATTTTGTTTTCTGGGGGAAACCTCATTTCTGGGGGAAGGCCCATGTGCTCCGCCGCCAACTCTGCCTCCTGTTATGTCTACCAGCAGAAAGCTGGGAGGCCCACGGGACCAAGATCTTGCCAGTGATTGAGGGGTAACCTCAAATTCTTGATCCTCGACCCCCAGGACCCTTTAACCTGTAAGATTCAGCAGGTTCCTTCCTCCCCAGCGTGAGGGCAGCAGAGGACGCAGGCGCTCTAGCTCGACGCGGCCGGCCGGTGGCAGAGGGCGCAGGCGCCCTGGAGAGAGCGGTTAAGGTGAGAACGGCCGGCAGAGGGCGGAGGTTCTGTGGTCGGAGCCTCCGGGCGGGGGCACCCTCGTGAGGAGAGTGGAGGAGAAGGGTCGTCAGGAGAGCGGCTCCGCGCGGGGCCGTGGACAGTGGGCGGGGCCAGGGTGGGGGCGGAGCAAGGCGGTTTCCGGAAGGAAGTGGTTCCGGGTCCCCAGGCCCGACAGTGGCAGTTTTGGTGCTGCTGCCCTGGTAGGCGGCGGCCGAGAGAGGGGCGAGGCCTGAGGGGCCGGCGGCGGCGGTGGCAGCGGCGGGGACTTCCCGCCCGGTGAGCGGCCCTGGGGACGGGCGGAGCGAAGAGGCCCTCGCCCGCATGGAGGGCGTGTCTGCTGTTGAGGAGAGGCGGTTCTCTGGGTGGCAGATGGGGCGGTGGGGAAGATGCGGTGGTCTGGCTCTGGTTCCCAAGGGGACAGCTCCCCACAACCGCCTAGATCCTCCGGCAACCCTCGTTCCTTGGGCGCGGCGGCCAAGCTCAGGCTTCTAGAGAACAGCAACCTGCGTCGATCAGGCCATTTGGCTAGTACGTTCGGTCCGACGCGGCGACCCAGGCACCTGCCGCCACGACCCTGATCCTCTGCTTTTGTCAGACTGGCTGTGGTCCCAGCGGTTCCGATTGTTTGTCTTGGGGGAAGGGGGAGGCGGTGGCCAGGGACGGTGCCCTTGTTCCTGGGCGGCCACGGACGCGTCGCTTGCGGGACCTGAGCTGAGGAGACCCTCCTCCCCCCGCTTTGTCCTCCTAGGGAGGTGCGCCTGCCGCGTAACGGCATCTTCCACGTTGAGAATGAGTAGCGAAGGCTGCTCTTTATCCTGTACTGTGAAGTATAACTTCTTTATTTAGAAACAAATACTGGAAATTGGTACATCTCGTGTGCTTTTCTGTGATGTGTTAGGAAATTGGGCCAGTAACCGTCAAAACTGTCCTGTCAGTAGGTCACACGGGAAAGAAACGGGTGAGAAACTTACTCACTGAAATTTTTCCTGTCGAGGAGCTTTTCGACAGGAAAAATTCCTTAGGTAATTCCTTTCCTTTTCTCTAACAAATTATGAACTACAGGTAGAAATCAGGAACGTTTCTCAGACTTCTGGCCAGGCACCCTTTTTAGCATTTTTCTAAATGTGAACAGGTTCAAATAAAAGCCTGGAATTTGGAAAGGGTTTTGCTACCCTAATGAATGCTTTATTTTTCAGTGGTATTTTAATGGTAATGGTATAATTATTCTTTTTTTTTTTTTTTTTTTTTTTTTTTTTTTGAGACAGAGCCTCAAGCTGTCGCCCTGGGTAGAGTGCCGTGGTATTACAGCTCACAGCAACCTCTCTAATTCCTGGACTCAAGCGAGTCTCCTGCCTCCGCCTCCCAAGTAGCTGGGACTAC